>PVHY01018226.1:15793-29785 GCA_004024945.1 Uropsilus gracilis
AGGCTCTCGTTGCCCGGGGTACCACGGACTCAAGCCATCCCCAGCCTCAGCTTCCCAGGTAGCTGGGATTACAGGCGTGTGCCACCACGCCCAGCTGTTTTTTTGGAACCAGGTCTCACTACGGGCCCCAGGCGGGACTCGAACCGCGATCCCTGGCCCCGGCCGCTTCATAGGCTGAAGCTTACAAGCACGAGCCACCATGCCCGGCACTTTTTTTTTTATTATTTTTATTTTTACTAGCATATCTATTACATGAAATGTAAGTTCAGTTTTTCATACTTCATGTACTATACACCTATTCATAAATTTTATATAGCTAGATGAAAGGAAAGTTCAGGTGGGAAAACTAGTTCTGTGTGTGTGTGTGCTCATGTTTTAGCCTTTTGGGGAATGTTCAATAATTACCCTTCTATCTTCTGTATCTTTTTTTTTTTTTTTTGCCCAGTAACCATGGACTCAAGCAATCCCTAGCCTCAGCTTCCCAGGTAGCTGGGATTACAGGTGTGCTTCGCCAGGCTCAGGTTTTTTGTTTTTTTTTTTTTTTGTTTTTTTTTTTAGACTAGATTTTGCTATGTTGCCCCGGGTGGGTCTCAAACCCATGGACTCAAGCAATTCCTAGTCTTGGCCTCACTTCGCAGGCTGCAGTTAAAGACATGCACCACGGTACATAGCCTTTATCTTCTGTAACTTTTATTCTCATCTTTAAGACTTTCTTGCTAGACTCCACATGGTGGTGCATGCATAGAAGCCGTGGCCCGCAGCCAGGGATCCATGGTTTGAGTCCTGCCCAGGGCATGTATGAGACCTAGTCCCAAAAAAATAGCTGGGTGTGGCGGCGTGCACCTGTAATCCCAGCTACCCGGGAGGGCTGAGACTGGGGATTGCTTGAGTCTGGTACCCCAGGCAACGTGAGACTGTGGTTCCATGGGCAAGAATATTGAGACCTAGTCTCAAAGAAAAAAAGACTTTGTTCCATGATGTACTCATTCTAATTTATGTCTTCTGAAGTATTAGTACCTACTAGTAAAGTCTCTTTTCACTGTTAATTTTCTTTTACCCCGTTTTCATCACAACTAACAGCATTCTTAGTTCTCATTTGAAAAATAATGAACCTTTATTTAGGCTCTGGAGCACATTTAGAAATGACACATGCTTTAATCTAAATGTTGCATTTGGAATATAGATGAAAACTGATGATGGAACAGCAGGTGAACTATGGCATGGATTAAAATGCAAAGTATCAGTCTAGAGTCTAAGAACAGAAGTCAACCTTGTCTCAACCTCTACCTATGGGGCAATTATATTGTAAAGAAGGAATAAACTCTTTCGTTTACCAGTTCTCAGCAATTCAGTTGTCTCATTCTTTAAAAGATAAACTACTAAGTTAAATTTGTAGCATTGAGAACTCATGAATTGCAACATTTAAAGTTCGATCCATAGGGGTTTGTTGACACTGAGCTTACCCTCTCTTAACCCAGTGGGGTTATTCAGATTGGTTCCTAAAGTGTGCTTTTATAATACTTCTGTAAAATATTACGAAGAATAAACTTTTTAGAAAGGTTGACAAAAATAGTACGAAAACTATCTGAGCTTTTCCTAATTGCTTTGTGGGTTTTTTTTTTTTTTTTTTGAAGACTAGGTCTTGCTATTTTTGCTCGTGAAACCGCAGGTTCTTGTTGCCCGGGGTACCACAGACACAAGCAATGCCCAGCCTCAGCTTCCCAGGTAGCTGGGATTACAGGCGCGTGCCACCACGCCCAGCTATTTTTTTGGAACTAGGTCTCCCTACAGGCCCCAGGAGGAGGGACTCAAACTGCGATCCGTAGCCCTGGCCGTTTCATAGGCTGAAGCTTACAGGCATGAGTTACTGTGCCCAGCCCCCTAATTGCTTTGTAATTCTATTTGGCATAACTATAAGTAGATAGGGCCTGAAGTTATATGTAATAGATTACTTGCTTGCTTTCTGGCATGGAATTGTTCCAGATGTTATATTTTCTTCTCTAACTTAGAACCAATCTCTCACTGAAGGTGTGGTTTCTTTCATTGGGTTGTGGGTTTTCTGGAACAACAATCTGGGGGTTAAGGAATACTCATTACTGCTGAATTGGTTGCTAACTTCTCTTCAGTAAATATAATGTGAAATGTTTTAACAATATTAGGTCTTGAGATAAATGTTCTGGAAAATGCTTCAGATCTCATTTCAGTAAGCAGTTTTACAAAATGAGATTTTTCAGGAATGTGCATATTGCATCGTAGTACACTTCTGTCCACAAATTTCGAGCTAGGGTGTGATTGTCTTGTTTATTATGGTATACTTCATTCCTAGCAAGTAAGCACTTATCAGATACTTGGGTATGAGATAGGAGTGGATTTGATAATGTAAATGAAAATTAAAGTCTTAATACATTGGGTATTAAATATGTAGCATTATTACTGTATAGCAGTTTTTATTTAATTTACAAGCTTAAAACAACTTTGATTTTAAATTTTTTCTCAATTTTTCATTAAAGGATTGAAGATGTTCCTGCTCCCTCTACCTCTGCAGATAAAGCAGAGAGGTGAGATATTAATTTATACCTACTTGATAATATAAGCAGTCTAACAAGGAGTCTAATTTTTAATAGCTAACAAATAAGTTATTTAAGTTTAATTTTTTTTAAAGCTAGTATGAATTTGATTTTTCTTTTTTATGTTGCTTAATTAACAAATATTTACAGTAACATCTAATGTTAGAAAAGTGTGATTCTCTGGAAATGTTGCCTTGAGATTACTTTGAGTGATCAGTGTAAGTTTTGAGTGATCAGGGTAAGATAAGCCTTGCTAGAGTAGTACAAAAGTTTAAGCAAGGCGGGGCGTGGTGGCATGTGCCTATAATTCCAGGGCTGGGTGGCAAAGGCCAGGGCATGCTTGAGTCCGAGGGTTTGAGACTTCCCCAGGCAACATAGCAAGACCTAGTCTCTAAAAAAATAGCCGGGTGTGGTAGCATGCGCCTGTGATCCCAGCTACCTGGGAGGCTAAGGCAAGGGATCACTTGAGTCCACAGGTACCCCGGGCAACATAGTGAGACCTTGTCTCAAAAGAATAGTTTAAACAAATTGAAGACTGAAGGTATTTGAAAAGTTTTGATGTTTAGTGGTACTTGACATTTGGAAAAATCCTTCTTGCAGTCTGGATGTGGATGGTGAAGCAAAGAAACTATTGGGTTTAGGACAGAAACATCTGGTGATGGGTGATATCCCAGGAGCTGTCAATGCATTCCAGGAAGCAGCTAGTCTTTTGTAAGTATCATTTCTCTTTATGTGATACTTCTCTTTTGTAAGTATCATTTCTCTATATGTGATAGATACTTCTAATAAGTTGAGACATAAAAAGGTGTTTCATGGGGACACAAGGATGAAGAGTAAAAGTTTCTGTGGAGGAGAAGAGTAAAAGTTTCACAAGATCTGATTATTTTATTTCTGTAACTAAAATATAAACCATGCAATGTCAGCCTTTGATTTTCTTAGTGTAATGTCTTTTGTTTCTAGTCATTAACTAATTAGAGTGATCAGCTTGTTCCAGTTCTCGGACCTCTCCAACTTTAAATCTAATAGTTTTGTGTTCTAGGGAGCTCTCTGATCCCAAGCAAGCCATGGTGTTGGTTACCCTACCATAAATGCTATTTATAATTATCATAGTAACTTCTCTGTTTAGTTTCTCTAGTTCCTCTTACACTTTCAGGCCAATTGTTGACCTGACTTTGCATCCTTTATTCCATGAAACTCGGCTTGCTCCCCTGCATATGGTAGCTCTTTCTCATTTAACATCCATTTGTGATTTTTCCCCTCCTCCCCTGTCTAGATAGTAACCGCTAAAACATGATGATAAATATTTCTGAACATTGGTTTTAAATACTTTAACTCTGTTCTTAAAATTGTTCTTTGAGTCTTAATTCCACTTTACAGGTTTTTTTTTTGAGACTAGGTCTGGCTATTTTTGCCCGTGGAACCACAGGCTCTCGTTGCCTTGCCTGGGGTACCACAGACTCAAGCAGTCCCCAGCCTCAGCTTCCCAGGTAGCTGGGATTACAGGTACGCCATGCCCAGCTGTTTTTTTTTTGGAACTAGGTTTCACTACAGACCCCAGGCGGAACTCGAACCGCGATCCCTAGCCCCAGCAGCTTCATAGGCTGAAGCTTACCAGGCGCAAGCCACTGTGCCCGGCCCCTACAGTGTCGTGTCGTCCCCCCCCCCAGACTAGGTTTCACTATTTTTGCCCATGGAACTGCAGGCTCACGTTGCCCGGGGTACCACAGACTCAAGCAGCCCCCAGCCTCAGCAGGTAGCTGGGATTACAGGCGCACGCCACCACGCCCAGCTATTTTTTTGGAACTAGGTCTAACTATGAGACTCGAACTGCGATCCCTAGCCCTGGCTGCTTCATAGCTTACAGGCACCCCGGAAGCTTACAGGCACGAGCCACCATGCCTGGCCTACAGTTTTTTTTTTTTAAGGCACTGTAACATTAACTTGTTTTAACACTCATTAAACAAAACAAAAAAGAGGCCGGGCACGGTGGCTCGTGCTTGTAAGCTTCAGCCTATGAAGCGGCCGGGGCTCGGGATCGCGGTTCGAGTCCCGCCTGGGGCCCGTAGTGAGACCTACTTCCAAAAAAATAGCTGGGCGTGGTGGCGCGCGCCTGTCATCCCAGCTACCTGGGAAGCTGAGGCTGGGGATTGCTTGAGTCTGTGGTACCCCGGGCAACGAGAGCCTGCGGTTCCACAGGCAGAAATAGCGAGACCTACTCTCAAAAAAAAAAAAACAACAAAACAAAACAAAAAAGAAAAGCTTGTAGTTAAAGGTTAGAAGAAGTATTTAAACCCAAGGTACTCTGACTTCAGAGTCAGATTAATGCTATACTGATTGCTTTTTATGGGTCCCATTCATCCTTTATGTTCTGGTCAAAGTTCTTTTAAGTATTCTGGCCCACTCTATAGGAAGAAAAATCTATTTGTATGTTTTTAGTGTATAATCTGACTTAATTGATATATTAAACATATATATAGATAAAATTATGCACTTTTTTATAAAGTCTGATTTTATTTGAAATGGAGAAGGGGGAGTATTTGTTTCTTAGGAGATTTTGTTCAAGTGTCATTTTATAACTAAACTAGAAATAAATGTTTTTGACTACAACATGTTATTTCAGATCTTAGATATTAATTCTGTTTTTAGAGGTAAGAAGTATGGAGAGACAGCTAATGAGTGTGGAGAAGCCTTCTTTTTCTATGGGAAATCACTTCTGGAGCTGGCAAGGTATGTATGTCTTTTAGGCTGTGGTTTGTATGTAGGATGTTTTTGTACTAACTAAATGATCTGTTAACTTACGTTCCATTCTTTGCTAATACTTACTGACTTCTAGTTTTCATTTGCACTGACAAAGGTTTTACTTAAAAGGGTTTAGTAGAAGTATGAATTTTTTTTGGGGGGGTAGACTAGGTCTTGCTATGTTTCCCGGGGTAGTCCCAATCCTGCGGACTCAAGCGCTCCCCAGCCTCAGCCTCCCAGGTAGCTGGAATTACAGCGCCCGCCACCATGCCTGGATGCTTTTTCGAGTCCAGGCCTCTTGCCTCCCAGTGCTTGGACTATAGGCACACGCCTGGCCTGTAGTATGAAATATTGATGGTTTTGAAAGGTTCTTTACATGAGTTCATTAGAAGCAGAGCACTTTCCTTTGGTGAATGGTCAATAACTGACCTAAGTTTAATGTATATAGAGAACCTTTAAAAACATTCTCAGGTAGCTCAAAACAAATGATTGAAAGAAAGATGATGCGAAAACATTACTGCATGACTGTGTCTAGTAAATGAGACAAGGTAGTCATGTTTCCCACCAGAATTTGTTCATCAGACACAGTATATTAAGGTCATACAAACTAGCAAACAGTCTGGTCTATTTATAATCTCAGTTCCAGTAATGTATTAATTGGCAAAGCATTCTCATTCGTCATGATGAAAAAAAAATTTTTTTTGAGACTAGATCACGCTATGTCGCCTGGGTTAGTCCCAATCCTCAGCCTCAGCCTTCCAGGTAGCTGGGATTACAGGTATCTGCCACGGTGCCCACTTACTTTTAAGAGACAGGTCTTGCTATGTTGCCTGGGGTAGTCTTGAACCTGCGAGCTCAAGCAATCCCTGGCCTCTGCCTCTCAGTACTTGGATTATAGATGTGGGCCACCACTCCCAGCTTGTTCTGAAAATCTTGCCAGAATGTTTTTGGCAAGATTTATGGGTGATGCAGAGTTAAAGGAAAATACATACTGATCTTACTCTTTTAATCGGAGTTATCAGTGCTTTTTAGGTGGCTTGATGAAAGCATATTCTTTCTTTTAGTGTTTTTATGGACCTATATATAGTTTTGGTTCATTGCTTTTTCATGAGGATTTAATGAGTTTATATTCTGTCTATAAAAATTGTTAGGTTCTGCTAGCCATCATACCTTTGGTGCTTTCTCCTTTTGTTCTCCTAGAATGGAGAATGGTGTGTTGGGAAATGCCCTGGAAGGTGTGCATGTGGAAGAGGAGGAAGGAGAGAAAACAGAAGATGAATCTCTGGTAGAAAACAATGATAACATAGATGGTATGTGGAGTTGCATGTGATATTCAAGACGTGCGACGTATATGTGTGGTGTATAAGTGATGGAAATAGGGCTCTTTCTATCCCGGATGATCTCCTAAGATGTCTGGGTGGTGCCTGCAGCCCTGCATCTGGTGGAGACTACAGTGCAGGAGGTAGCTGGAACTTAACTAGGCTTTTGTAAGAGGATAGCTTCCCAAATCTGATTATTTAAATTGATCTTGTAAGTACTGTACAACCTTAAACGTTTTCTAATGAAAAACTTTAAATCTGTGCAGCTCAGTTAATTTCAGCAATGCTTTTGGAGCTTTTCAATTTGTGTCTTAATGTTAACTTTTGAGTTGTTTGGCTACTATATGTATAGCTTTACATATAGATGGAGGTTTATAATGTTTAAGGGACAATGTAAAGCTTGGCATCTCTTATCTAACTGATAATCAGCATATTCAAGTAAAACAATAGCTAATTTTAAGGAGCTTGGGTTTCTTTTGCTCTAAGTTGCTCTGCTAGCTGGGACTTTCCCTTTGCTTTTCTCAAGGGGGCAGATAATTTTTAGGACATCTGCTAAAAATTAAGCCAGGCTGTTTGAGGGTTTAAAGGGAATGTGTTTTTAGTTTCCATTTATGCCTTTATCATTAAACTCGAAGACATTTATGCTTCATGTTCTTTAACCATGTAGAGGAAGCAAGGGAAGAGTTGAGAGAACAGGTTTATGACGCCATGGGAGAAAAAGAAGAAACAAAAATTACAGAAGACAAGTCTCTGGTAAAGCCTGAAACTGATAAAGAACAGGAGACTGAAGTGGAGAAGAGTGAAAGAGAAGATATGGATATAAGTGAACCTTCTGAAGAAAAACAGGAAAAAGTTGAATCAGCTCCACATCAAATAACTGAAACCACTGAACCAGCAAAAGGAGCAGCAGAACCAGAAAGACTGAATGAAGCTGAGATCATTTCTGGGAAACCAGAACAGGAAGAACCAGATTCTGAGAAGGAAAAATCAGTTTCTGGAACTGATGTCCAAGAAGAGTGCAGAGAAAAAGGAATTCAGGAGAATCAGGGAGAAGTAATTGTGAGCACAGAGGAGAAGCCAGGAGTTCTGACCCTAGAAAAGCAGGGTACTGAAGTGGAGGTAGCAGTTCCTCTAGGTCCTCCAGCAGTTAAGCCTGTGGGTGTGGGTGGGGAGGAGTCAGAGGAGGAGGATATGCCTGCCTCTGAAAATGAGCCAATAAAGGCTGATCTTGAGCAGCTAGTAGGGCAAGAAGTACCTCCTGGCAAGTCACCAGAGGTCACAGCTACAGGAGCTGAATCGGAAACCTCTGAGAAACCTGACCAGGAGGCCACAGTTCTCCCTAAGGATGGTGCACTCAATGGACTGTCAGGTACAGGAGATCAGACTCTTGAAGCTCAGACATCTGCAGAAGAACTGACAAAAACAAAAGATGACTTAGGACTAGAGGAAGTCAGGGCAGAATTGGTTCCTAGCCAGGAGACTAAGCTGTTCATAGAAGAGTCTGAGGCAGCTGGAGATGGGGTTGAGACCAAAGTAGCCCAGGGGGCTACTGAGAAATCTGAAGACAAAGTTAAGATAGCTGCTAATGAAGAGACAGAAGAAAGAGAAGAACAGATGAAAGAGGGTGAAGGTAACCGGGATATGCAAGAGCTGCAGTGGGTGGAGTACATTCTGGATTTGACTCACTAATCATGGGTAAAAGTCAGCCTTCCATTCAGGATTTTCCGTCTGCCTTTGGACTAGGAAAGGGATAAATAAAAATGGGGATAGTTTAAGAAGGTTGTGAGCAAGTTTTAGAAGCAAGTCTTCTTTAGCTGGCTTATAAACTAACGCTTTTACTAACTGCAAAATAGGCCTTGGATTTCTGAGACTTGGCTAGCAAATCAGTAACTTGTTACAGCGTACTAGCCAATAAAGGGGGTGATGGAGAAGGGGGTTGGGGGGGCGGTGTAGGTAGGGTACAGTGGAGTAGGCTGGCAGAGAATGCTGAATGGATGTTCACACTTGCATGCCTCTGGATTTTATTTACTTGTTCACATGGTTCCTTTTGTCTGCTTTCGAAAGCAGGACTAGAGCAGTAGAATCCACTGAATTGGTACACTTAAACAGGCATGCCATTTAAATGAGCACAGTTAACTACTGAATATTCTCTATTACCAGGGAATTCTGGTGTATCTACTTTTGTTTGCAGGACTTTTTAGAGGTTTATTCACATTGGTGAGTTACCGCTAAAAGACAACAAAAAACCATTAGTCTTCTTGCTGCTTTCTCGCTGTAACTCATGCTTGCTTTGGCTGCTAAACCGAAATTATTTTTTCAAACTTTCAGGTCCGTTGTATAGTATTGGTCTGATTGTTACTCAGTTCAACAAACTTGTATGAGCCTCTAGTAATTACTTAATTGGCAAGTCTGACTTGAGTTGTGCTATCATTTGAGGATTCTACTGTCTATAAGGTTCATCTAACATTGGTATTAATAACCACAGGTGTATTCCAATTAATCATTTTTGTATAATAACCAGAATATTTCAAGAGTTCTCTTAAGTTTTAAGATTTCAAAGACTCATCAATATTTGCAGCTCATTCTGGTAAACTTCTGCCTATGTGCAGGTCCCTGTACTTCAGCCAGCACAAGCAGTAGTAACCACAAATGAATTACTGGTTAAATGGTAGCGCCTTTGGGCTGCTTATTCAACTTACTAATGGAAATGCACAGAACCAAATCCCCATGTTCAGATCTTTTTAATGGTAGTGAGCAAGGCAGTAAAAAGCACTGTTGGCTCTCTTGAAGTTGGAATTTTTTTCAGTGTTCCAGGTACAGCAGTGAGGAAATTAAGACTGGGGGTGGTCACTTGTTAAAGATCAAGTAATAAACCACAATACAGGAATCAGACCCTGAAATCTGACTTGAATCTACCCTGTCCCTAATCCCTGCAATAGTTTGAAATTACTGAAAATTTCCTCATTTATAATTATTTTGGTGGAGGAGGCGGGCATTGAAAAATTTCCTCTTTAAAAAAAAATATTTAAAAGCCCCCGAAGTTCTCAAGCTGCTTTTTTTTTTTTTTTTGAGACTAGGTTCGGCTATTCTTGCCCTTGGAACCGCAGGCTCACGTTGCCTGGGGTACCACAGACTCAAGCAATCCCCAGCCTCAACTTCCCAGGTAGCTGGGATTACAGGCACACACCACCATGCCCATCTGCTTTTTTGGAACTAGGTCTTGCTACTACAGGGCCCCAGGTGGGATTCGAACCGCGATCCCTAGACCCGGCTGCTTCATAGGCTGAAGCTTACAGGCACGAGCCACCGTGCCCGGCTCAAGCTGCATTTTAAAGTATGTGACAATGTTCTTTTAACTGAAGAAATAACAGAAAGAAATTAAATTTCCCCTGGTCACCTAGCCAGTAACAGGAGGACTGGGGTATTTAGAACTGACTTTAGGACTCAGGCCTTTATAATCTTTTCTGTGCCTTACACCTTTTTATATAGCAACAATAATCTGAAATTTTGGAAGTGATTTTTCTCTTAAAAACCCCATATTCCTGGTAAAGAAAATTGGTCTTTTGTAATTGTCGTGTAGGTGAGATTTATATATTGTTATAGGCTTAAAGCACGACCATGCTCAGACTATACTGGTCAGTGTGTAGTGGTTACCGGACTCTTCTGTAGGAGTGCTGCCACAGCCATTCAGTACTTTGCCTTTACAAGTCATTTTGGCTCACAATCCTCTGTCCATGTTGTCAAGAGGCTATAAGAAAAAAATATCTCCTTTCTGAAGAACAGTAGTAGGCATGCCACAAAAAAGGATTCCATTTTCAAAAGAGCACAATAAGTATCTTAACATTTCTCTATTGAGGACATTTGGATATCCCCATTAATTAAAGTGAGATCTCTATACTATACCATGAAGATAGTACAGATTCAAGAGAAATCAGTATTTTCTTCAGACTGTATTAAGAATTTCTATTATACTTATATAATTTTATATACTATGTTATATAAAGTTATGCATGACAAATACAATTTCAAAATTCCTACAAAATAATTTATTTTAAATTTTTTTTGGAGACTAGGTCTCGCTGTTCTTGCCCGTAGAACCGCAGGTTCTCGTTGCCCGGGGTACCACAGACTCAAGCCATCCCCGGCCTCAGCTTCCCAGGTAGCTAGGATTACAGGCGCATGCCACCATGCCTAGCTATTTCTTGAACTAGGTCTTGCTACGGGCCCCAGGCGGGACTCGAACCGCGATCCCTAGACCCGGCTGCTTCATAGGCTGAAGCTTACAGGCACGAGCCACCATGCCCAGCCAGGACTCACTATTTTTGCCCGTGGAACCACAGGCTCATTGCCCATGGTACCACAGACTCAAGCAAACCCCAGCCTCAACTTCCCAGGAAGCTGGGATTACAGGCGCGTACCACCACACCCAGCTATTTTTTGGGACTAGGTCTTGCTACATGCCCCCAGTGGGACTTGAACCGCGATCCTTGGCCCCATGCCCGGCCTAAAAATAAAAGTTTTATATACTAGTTAATGTAGGTCTCACTATGTTGTACTGGGTAGTCCTGAATCTGCAGACTCAAATGATCCCTAGCCTCAGCCTCCCAGGTAGCTGGGATTACAGGTACACTGCACCATGCCCCACTATTTTTAGAGATTAGGTTTCTATGTTGCCTGGAGTAGTCTCAAACCTGTGGACTCACGGAATCCCTGGCGTCAGCCTCCCAGCTCTGGGATTACAGGCATGTGCCACCACACTCGCATAATTTTATTAGTTACCCAGATAATAAGATATAATAAATTATGTTACCTGGTATTTTGGCATGAAGACGAAAAGATATGAGATAATTAAAAAAATATATAATGGCAAAACTACCAATTTCCCCTCCAAATTACAAAGAAATTATCTGTTTAGCATTTATTATCCATAGAGTAGGGTAAATACATAGATCTACTTGTCTTATTTTGCTGTAGGATGCGCTTTATCGTCACTGAAATCACCCATTTAATGTACTATGTAAGGGGACTATAAATACATAAATTTCTTGGAAATCAGGGCATGGAAAAGTGATATGATGAGTGTTGATTTCAAAAGCATAAATTAGGCCAGGTACAGTGGCTTGTGCCTGTAAGCTTCAGCCTATGAAGCTGCTGGGGCTAGGGATCGCGGTTCGAGTTCTGCCTGGGGCCCGTAGCAAGACCTAGTCGGAAAAAAACAGCTGAACATGGTGGCGCGCTCCTGTAATCCCAGCTACCTGTGAGGCTGAGGATTGCTTGAGTCTGTGGTGTACCCCAGGCAACGTGAGCCTGCGGTTTCACGGGCAAAAATAGCAAGACCTAGTCTCAAAACAAAAACAAAACAAAAGAAAGGATAAATTATATGATCAGTAAGAGAAAGCAAATCACTTGGTCAAGAAACCAAGATTTGTTTATAGCAGTTGTTTGTAACTGACTTGGGGACTTTTAAGATTTGTCCTATTGTAATTTGTAATAATTAGGATTTTTTTGTGCCTCTTCCCAGTCTGAAGCAATATTACCAGACTGATTACGCCCTTTAATTTGTGACTTCATGACTGTAAGGCCGAATTTCCATATTCTCATTCCCAAAGTGGGTTAGAAGACAGTATTTGAACTCTTGCTGACATTAAAAAATGTTTATAGAGGATGGTGGAGGTGAGGTAGGTTCCATAATGTCCAACTTAACTGTGTTTGTAGCCCCAAAAGCCCATTTTAATCACTTGACTTTTTGAACTTAAAAGTTGTACCCTCTTTATTAAAAACCTGTTTTACAGTCAGTTGACTTACGGGTATATATTACTGCGATGTCAGTATCACTCTGCCTGCAATTTTTTGACATACTTGAGTAAAATAACTGGTTGTGGTATTAAAATTTCTGTAAATGCTAGAGCTGGCTGGAGTCTGTGGCATGCCCATTGGTGAGAATTGGTAGGGACTAAGCTTTTCTTTCCACAGCTCTGTTGTGGAAGAGCTAGTCTCTAGAGCATTCTTGCTCTGAATGGATTAGAGTTATTTAACTTTTGGTGCTTTTTCAGCCTATTTGTATTAGCTAACAAGTGGCTTAAAGACACCAGGAACACTCTTAAGGCCTCTCTAGTTACTGTGGCTGAGTGTTTGGGAGCATATGGCCAGTGAATAAGAGTCAGTAGCTAATGATCCAGGATGACTTTAAAGGAGAAACACTTGGCTTTGAACCAAATACTTTTTAATATTATAAAATCTGTGTCTAGACTAGGTTTATGAACAAAAGAATTAGAATGGCACCATTACTGTTAAACTTACTATTCAGTTTAACTGATGATTGAGCATCTGGCCTGCTCAACCTTAGAATATTAGGTTTTTTGACAAATGTTGGAATCTCTTAGTAATGAGAAAATAATTCTTAGTATACTCAATACTGAAGAATTTTTGCTTACAGAAACTGAAGGCTCAGAAGAGGAGGATAAAGAAAATGACAAGGCTGAAGAGATACCAAATGATTCAGTTCTTGAAAACAAGGTGAATCATTCAGTGTCAATTTCTTACTGTAGGTGTGTAATTTACCTACTGCAGGGGTGAGTATAGATAGCTGCTGTTTGTTTAGGATTGGTGACCTTTTTATTCATGATTAGGATAGAACATTACCAGGTACCCAACATACCACACTACTAAATATCACTGACATAGGGAATGACTCAGGACAGAAACTTTTTGTAGGAACTCATTTTATAGGTTTTAAGGGAAAAATAAGAATTTTGACTCTTTGCTAGTTTTTTTTTTTTTTTTTAACCAACACTTAAGTTATGCCTCTACATTTGTGGTATAAAGATGTCTGCCTTGATAACCAGTACCACTAATTTGGATGTACTTTAGTCTCTTCAAGAAAATGAAGAGGAGGAGATTGGGAATCTGGAACTTGCCTGGGATATGCTGGATTTAGCAAAGATCATTTTTAAAAGGTAAAATTCTTGGTTCATCTAGGGTCATGTTGGCAGCTTGGTGGTTGAAAGTAGAAAGTGGTTAGGATTGACAAATGCTATTTGAGTTTATGATCATTTTCCTTCTTTTAGGCAAGAAACGAAAGAAGCTCAGCTTTATGCTGCACAGGCACATCTTAAACTTGGAGAAGTTAGTGTTGAATCTGGTAATGCATTTTCCATTTTACTCTCTTGATGCCAGTGCCAGTTACCACACACCCATTTCCTTAAAATCCAGCATAATCATAAAATTGTGAATAGTTGATTTTAAAGGAACTGTAGGGTTTGGTTCCTCCTATTTCTTAGAGCAGAGGCTTTCCTAAATGAAACTTTTTGGTGTTTTCATAAAGGAAGACTAGACCAATTTTTTTTTTTTTTTTTTTTTTTTTTAAA
>PVHY01018227.1:0-29672 GCA_004024945.1 Uropsilus gracilis
AAAAAGTCCAACCAAGGAGAAATCATTTCATTAGATGAACTAAACTAATTTAGGATGACTGATAATTTTAGTAAGAACACATCTTTTTAGTATTGGCTACTAAACTCCTAAAATATAAACACCCCAAAATATAAAAGCATAGTTGAACATTTGAGCTCTTTAGGAAAATCCTTTCTTTAAATTTTTTTTGAGACTAGGCCTCGCTTTGTTGTCTGACTCACGTGATCCCCAGGCTTAGTCTCCCAGGTAGCTAGGATTACAGGCATGCGCCACCACGTCCAGCATTTTTTTTTTGAAACTAAGTTTTGCCACGCTGCCCTGGGCAGGCCTCGAACCAAGGATTCAAGTGATTCCTGGCCTTGGCCTCATGCTTCATAGACTGTGATGAAGGGCGCTCAACATTGTGCCTGGCACTAGGAAAATCCTCTTAAAGACAAAGTTTTAGACGCTTTAAGTCCTTATTAAAACTTAAGTCATCATTTTGCACTAAATTTCTTTTTTACAAAAGCAATGAGGTAACTTTATGGCAACACCAAATTGATTTAAAACAAGATTAAAACCTTGACTCCATCAGTAATTTTCAGTGTAATGAGTCTCCCAAGGTCTACCTCTCTATAGAAACAGGGAGTAAAGTCAGTAAGCAGCAGCACAAAATGCCTTTATTTAAATGTGCAATGAATTTATAATTCATTTCTACAGTTATTTCAGAAAAATGACCATACTGTCAAGTAAATGATTTTCTCTTAAGCGCAAATTTTAGTGGTTATTCTGTATCTTAGAAATTCTTCAGTATAAGCACTTGGAAAAAAACCCTGATGTAAACTTACATAAAACATACTAATGAATACTAAATGAAGTGTGAGTGAAATAATTTATATTACCAGGCAATGATGAAACTAGAACCCGAGTGTTCTAACAATTAAGTGTTCTTTCCTCTTTAACATGCTGCACAGATTTCAAATAAATCCTTAAGCTTTGTTTTGAAATAGGTAAACAGGAAAACTCATTATGAATACATGGGAAAATATTGTGAATGCCTGTGGAATACAAAGGTATTAATATATAAAATGATATATCCAAAATTTAAATTTCAAGAGTAAGGGTCCTGCATTTACTTATCAGGCTAATGAACAGATTAAACATAAAAAGTGATTTATTATAGTACATAATTACAAATATAGCATTGTATGAAAGCAGGAAAAAAGTGGTCAAATATTAAAACATCAAGTGTTTAAATATTCAGACTTAAAGATCAAACTTTCAGGTGTTACTAAAAAACCTGAAATGCAAAAATATCTTTCATACAATGTTTTCTATATTACATAACCTGTTATAAAACTAAAGGATTGACAGTTGACAGAAAATAGGGCTCTACCTGAAAGATTAAGTTTTTGAAGTGTATTTTAAAAGTAAGACATAATCATAACTTCAGTAGCTCTCCTTATCAAAGATGATGTTTATGGAAATCCTGAAATAAACAATACTATGACCAAAAGACCTAAAATGATACTGGATGAAAACTCAACAAAATATCAACATGTTCTAATGTGTATCATGAGTTCACATATCAGATATATACTGTAATATGATTTGCCTAGGTCAATTTCTGCCACAATATGGAAGGCAACTGAAGTTTTTATAATTCCTAGACACAATGCATTCTTTTATATCTGCTAATAATTAAAACAAACTTGCATCCAGACAATAAAGAAATACAACAAATGTCAATCTTTACCAATTTATTTTATACAAAACAGTAGCAATGTAGAATATGGGAATCTTCTGCTGCCACACACGCAAGTTGTGAACATTCCAGGCCAAGTATACAGTTTGGAGGGGAAGGCTAAACAATAGCGTCACCCATGCTACTGAACTGAATTTTTATTTAAAAATATTAAAAATTATGTCTTCTTAATATTGCTCTCATCATTGAAGACTGAAAAAAAAGTGACTTTAAGATTAAAAAAAAAGAGGGAAAGGGAGAAACCAAGAGGCTGCTACACACTGCCATACAGTCAAACCATCATACTTTAATATTTGCATACTTGATAGCAGCATTTTTACTGAACCGTGTGCAACTACATTTTAGGAAACACAACAAAGCAAAATATCATGGCAGTCATCAATCGAGATCCAAAAGAAGACAAAAGAAAAAGAAAAAAACCTCTAAGATGAACACACTATAAGTAGATGAACATTTATGGAGAATGAATCAATATCTACATTCTTAGACTGTTCCATTCTGTCCCAACAAAAGTGTCAACTCAAATTTTCAGCTGTGCATTTTTGGAGGATTTGAGTTTTTCCAGTTCTTATTAGACTGCATGCTTGGAACAAAGAGTCATAATAAATCCTTCTAACACAATGAACTTTTAAGTAGACAGCTGAAAATATATTTACTACTTGTAAATACACACACAAAAAAAAAAAATTACAAGATTTTTTTTATCTTTAAACAATCAGTGCTTCCAAAAGCGCATTATCTTCTATATCGACCTCTTTCCCCTCGGTCTCTGTCTCGATCACATAATCGCTCTCTTTCTCTTTCTCTATCACGTCCTCTATCTCGCTCTCTGTCTCTTCTGTTATCTCTAGGGCGGTCTCGCTCTCGCTCCCGATCTCTTTCACGGGGTCTACTTCTCCGACCACTGACCACAGCTTGTGTGCGACGAAGGAAATCATCCACCCTCATATCATAATCATGCTAGAAAAGGTAAGCAATGGGTTAAGTATGTCAAAAACCCCAATGGAATTTATGAGTTTCTATGTGTAAATTATCATCTGGAAAAACACAATCTAGAGAAATGCACCAAGTGTGTTCATTCATGAAATGTAATTTTGACATTATTTTAGACAAAGGATGTGAATCTCTTACTTTATGACATCTAAAGTACAGCTATTCAACTCTTGCTAAAAATCACTTCATGCCGTTTCCTATGAAATAACTTTTTAAGATACCTAGTGATGAGCATCACCTAATATACATATATACTGCCAATTATAATGCTTAAAGTTATCAATGTTTTTCTGGAGCAGGTAAACTTTTCCTCCCTCTGAGTCTACAAATTAAACTGAACCAACTCTGCCCTCTTATGGTAAAATTAGGGATTGGTACATTCCAGAAATTCTTTAAAACTGCACTGCTGTAACTGACAAGTGGATAGATTAAGAAAACATGTATTTAAGATTATGAAGTCTCTTCCAGATTTCCATACACAAAGGGCCTCATAAAAATAAGGGTAACACAAGCAACTGTCTAAGTGACACATAAATTGCCCCTGGGAATCCTAAACTTGTCCCTGCTATGCTTTCTACTTTGTTTTCAACTCACCTTTATTTACTGAACTTGATACTCCTCAAAAGTCAGACTGAATAATCATAAGGTTCAAAAAAAGTCTCACACTGCCTTTTATGTATAGCACATAAATATATATATGAAATAACTATACGAACCAAAATATTATTTTATAAAAATACAAAAAATAGAAGCTATTAGAAATTATTAGTTATTAGACAATACACGTCAGTGAAAGGCTTCCTATTTTGAAAATTTTGATCATTTACAAAAAGGAGTTTGTAAAAATACCACAAAACCCACCTAGCAAAGTAAGATTTCATCATGAATAGGCTGCACATTCATTTCTTTCCGTATGGCTCAAAACCCAACTCAACGTCTATTAAGTAGTCAGGATTCTTAAATTATTTTACTAAATATTAAAGGTCCTGCTATGATTTGAGTTTGGAGGACTGATAAATCACAACACATAAAATGGCCTCAAAATAAGCTAGGACACTAATGCTTTAATTAGCCCTTTCAAATATGCATGCTCTTCATCAAAGTGGAGAAAGTGAAGGATTTTAATTTAGTCCAACACAAATTCTCATCACCTCAAATGTGTACATGCTTAGTGAGGATCCCTAATTCTATAATCTTTAATAACAATCAAACTTTCTAACGCTAGCAAACTCAAATGCAAAGCAGTGAAATTAACAATTGCCAATAGACAAATTACAGTCTTTAATACTATCAAAAAACTGAATACCATTAAAAAAAAAAATTCAGTCCATCTAAGTAAAAAACAAAACCTAGACACCTCAACCTACAATCTTTCAATCTGTTTTGAAGTGATCAAAGAAAAACTTCACAATCATATCAACGTATTAGAACAATTACTAAAGCACTTTCTGCATTTATCAACATCTATTGATATCTGGTTGGCATCATCTTAAGAATCCTAAGGTGAGACAATGATTTATTAGATCTAAACCAAATTTGGTAGAAATGAAATTAGATCAGAGATTTTCTTTAAATGATTAAGTTTAAAAATATCCAATTTGCAACATTACAGGGTTGTAACTGAAGATCCCAGTACAACACACACCCACACCCACACCCCAAACCCAACTTCTATTACCTATATTCACATCACTAAAGGTATTACCTAATTTAAATGTAGGAGTTGCCTCAACTTTAGCAATTTGTTTTTCATCAATAAAACACAATTTATATAATCCAAAGGAATTAGCCTTTTTAAACAAAAACAAATTGTGAATTACTCCAAAGTCTGCGGTGAGAACATGAAACAGTCCGTTATTATCTGGTATGCCCCACATTTAAATAATACACAGCACTTCACATAGGTCCCACACACTTCTATCTCTCATGCACTTACTACTCGTTTATCTCTGTATCTTGCTTCATGGGGTACTGGATGATGTCCTGAGTAAGGGGGATGAGCTTGAGGAGGTGGAGCATGGTGCTGGTAATAAGGATGGTGTGGAGGCTGTTCCATTCCAGGATAAGGAGTCTAAAAACAGAAAACAATACACTGCCATCAGGATCTACCAATTACTCCTACTAACAAATCTTCTTAGTATTCATCTACACAAACCACCCACCCCAAACAACTTATTCTTAATGCCATTTCAAAATATCCTTACTGGAAGTATGTACACAATAAACTACAGTTAAACTAAAATTTAGCGTTCATACTTATTTATCATTACTAAAACACCTACAGAAATAGCAAGGATGTATATGGTGCTAAGAGCAGATAATGTTCTCATTAAGCATATTTAGTTATTTCACTTAATTCTCCAAGCAACTCTACTGAGATAGGTACTATGATCCCTGTTTTCAAAAGGGGAAACAAGGTGGGCACGGTGGCTCATGCCTGTAAGCTTCAGCCTATGAAGTGGTTGGGGCTAGGGATCGCGGTTTGAGTCCTGCTCGGGACAACATAGCAAGACCTAGTCCTAAAAAATAGCTGGGCATGGTGGCGTACGCCTGTAATCCCAGCTACCTGGGAAGCTGAGGCTGGGAATTGATTGAGTCCGTGGTACCCTGGGCAATGGGGGCCTGCGGTTCCCTGGGCAAAAACAGTGAGACCTAGCCTAAAAAAAAAAAAAAAAAAAAAAAAAAAAAAAAAAAAAAAAAAAAGGGAAAACAAACACCAACTGGCTAAGCAATTTAAGACCATACTGTTAGTAAAGGGACAGAATTAGGTCACCTACTGGCAGCTTCTAAAAAGTTTTTAAAGATAAGTCTCTAAGAGCTATTTAAATTTCCAAGCTTCCTGGGAACTAAATCTTTACCTGGTCTCAATACCTTAAGATATAATCTAGAGGACACAGTTTTCTTAAAGTATACTGCTGAAAGTTGGTAGGCTTAATTAACCTTACTTTATACAGAGAATTTACTGAACACTAGGATTAGGGACTATACTAAATGCTTATACGTATTTGTAAATATCACTTCTCAACAATCCAGACACTGATAGGATCTCATATGATTTTAAGACATACTTTATCTACCAATGTATAAACAAGAGCAAAAAGAATGCTTTGTACAGAATAGGTACTAAACATTTAACGAGCCAAAAATAATGTGTCCATTCAGTTTCACAGACAAGGAAAATGAAGAAAGTTTACACAAAGCAAGAGTTGAAATGGCATGTGAACCCAGACATAACCTGTACTGCTAATTGTTACAATAATAAACCATAACAATTACCAATTAGTCCTGTACTATTTTTAACACAAATCATTCATTATTCCCTAGTTTTAAAAAGAACATCAACTTATCACAAAAATTTGTACTTTAAGTGTTAGCGGATAATGAATAATTATATCCCAAGTAGTAGTCAAAGTTAGTAATTTGCAAAGACATAATGAAGTTAAATAATTTGCAAAAGCAGAATACAAACCATTCCTTGCCAAGGTGGTGGTGGTCCCATGTTATGAAATTCCCTCACATAATCATTGTAGGACTAAAATGAAAGATGATATTGTCAATAATACAAATCAAACTCAGAATTACAAAATAAGCCACATCCTGATTTGTGTACATTAAACATATAAAAGGAATCACTTACCCCATTTAAAAACACATCTCGGCGAACTCCTGAAAATCGTCTGTTGGGAATAAGATTTGTGAAACTAAATTCAGGTAATTCATAAACTAGTTCCAAGAATGTAATTCAAAACTAAGCAATAGTGAACCCAACTTACCTGTCTACTTCCTGGTATCGTGGATCCTTTAAATACCCTGTTCAAACATCAAGCATTTTAGTAAATCAAATTTATACTTTTTATTCTGGCATCATAATTAAGCCTTCCTTACCACTCATTTTCAATTCTTCCCATGAAATATATTGATGCTATTATTTATTATTCCATTTTTGGATTTTCTTCTCAGATTACAAGATAATCTAGGAAGTAACTAAATAACTTACTGAAATCACAGAATTATAAACTGCTAGAGAAGTTTTTCAATATGGATCTTCTAAATACACACCCCAATTGTTGTTAGAAATTTTCTTCATTCTGCTCCATAAAGAAAGTAAGGGCAGAGGAATTATCTCAAAGACACTGTAATAGGATTTTCTTAAAACAAATGTTTACCACTTTCATATACAAGTCATGCTCAAGTCAACCACACTTCTTAAAAATCCAAATTTTTAAGGGCAAGAAAAACAAAACTGTGAAAGCTGCAAAAATGATATACACTTAAAATGAAAGAGATGTCCAAGTTGTTTTGATAAGTATGTCTCTTACTTTTAACTATCTTTTCTCAAAGCAGTCTGACTTTCTAATTCCAGTAAAAACTGACTAAAGGCTGCTTTACAGATAACAAACCAAGTATTTCCCACTGTTCTCTAAATCCATGAAATCAAACATTTTTCAGAGAACTAGTAAACTTTAGTTTCCAGTCAAAGCTATGTAACACATGAAATGAAATAAATATTAATAAATAAAAAGTACAATAGCAGGTAAGAGCACTGCTTTCTCTAATTATATTTAACCTTAAAACACATTTGTGATTTCCATTTGTGCAGTGAGTCATACTGGAATAGACAACCTTAAAATAGAGGAAGAATCACTGAGAACTATCAACGATTTCCTAAGGTTTAAGTAGCCATGGCCTAATGTTTTTTCACTTAAAACTATACGATTTACAACAGAAGTTTTGTCTATGTGTGTATTTTCAAATAATTTTAAATCAAATATCTGCAGGATTATAAAATATTAACCTGGTCTCTGGTGAAACTCAGGGGCATAGTCAATCCTTGGTTTCTTTCTGCTGTTATGAATATCATAATCTTCTGGTCGACGCCTACACAAATTAGACACATTAAAAATTAAACCAAAAACTGCTGGGAGAACACACAGCAAAGCAAGAATTTCTGACAAAAATAAGAGCAAATCATAGTTCATTGTTTCCTTCAAAATAATCCTAATTTTTGGTGAATCAATTACATAATTATCTTTAAATAAATTACTATAAACCAATTCATATTCTAATTCTCAAGGCTTGATGTGAGACTAACAAAGACTAACCAGTTCAAAACATACATTTTGTATTCTAAACAAAAGTATAGAGCCGCCCTCAAACTAATGTAAAGTCCTGCTTAATCAAACACTATCTTCAAAGTCTCTACTCAGGAGTAAAGAAATAAGGAGGAAAAGCCTCCATCACCACATAATGGGTAATTCTAAAACTTTTTCTATTATTAATTCTATTTCAGGGTAAGTACACAAAATTGAAAACTTCAGTTATTTTTCTTTTGCTTTGCAGTTATACTTTTCAGTATGATCATACAGAAAATTTGGTATCTGTTGAAATCTTAATACTTTCAAAAACTAAATTCTATACTTTCAACATTAGTAGTTAAGGGATTTTTTCCTAATATCTTAAAGCTGGCACGTAATAGAGGAAAGTTTTAACAGACTTCACCAAATGAGTTGAAAGTATATCCTCTAGATGGTAGAATTTAACTCTGCAGAGGGCTCCTATCTGTCTTCCACAATTCTCAAGGGAAACTTAATACATCATTAAATACACTTCATTTTACTTAGCACATAATAAAAAACTACACAATTTTCAAGTGTTTAGTATCTTTTTAGCCCTTATGTAAGATAAAAATCTCTACAATAACTTTCAATCACTAGTTTTTCAGCTACTTTTCCAAATATTAACCACTTTCATCAATTTTTGTAACACAAGAGTAACACAAGTTTACTCTTACTGCAAAGTGCAATAAATAGCCCCATGCCCCCCAACAGAATAAAAACAGTTGCATCTACAATAAATAAGACTAAAATTAAAAGCTGGTTTAAAAAATAAACATACCGCTTTCTTGTAGTTTGGGGAGTGCATTTACGACCGGTATAAAACATGATAGTAACAGTTCATACAGTAGTCCAACTACTGACTTTTAGTTGTAAGCCACATACATATATGGAGGCCCTGGCAGGCTTGAGAGAAGGTGTAGTGGTGTAGTAATAAGTATGGTTTGCAGTCCATTGCAAAACTGAGGTAAAAACTTCACTTGTATGTACTGTATTGCACTGGAAACCTCTTAGCTTAAAACTTCAAAAGACATCTCGGTGCTCAGTCCTTTTAGGCCAAAAATAAGGGGGCTCTGCCAGGTTTCCTCCTACCTACTTGACAGTGTCCTTTATAAGCTCAAAGAAATGGGGACTCTTGGTTGGATTATCTGTACCTACCACAGGATGTTTCCACCAAAAGGAAACTTAACCAAAGGTTTCATCCCATCAACCATACATCCAAGTCTTTAGCAGAATATTTTAGATTTAGCTGTATGCAAATCTATACAGGGGAAGGTGTTGGATAGAAGGGCTTAAATCAGTCCTTTGCAAAGACTTCTCCACATCTGTAACAAGTTAGACCCCCTTTTCCTGGAAAATGCTGTTTAGTTCATAAAGTAGTGATCAATAACCATGGCGATCCTCTAAAAAACACTTTAAGTCCACAGGTACTGCCAGCATCTGGAAAAGTTGTAAACAGACACAGCAACAGCCCTTCTTTTTGGTTTGTTGCCGGGTCTCCCAGGGCCACTTGATCACCTTTGGAAAGAACCTATTGTTTTCAGAAGCTCAGCAAGATGTGTGAATTCACTGGGTACATGTTAGAGAATATTTGGCAATGGGGTAAACACATCACGGTGATAAAATCTGAACAGTCCCAATAATGCTCCTCTTGAATAGCAAATAACTTAAATATTTTATCCTCTAAATGAGGCGTCATCTTCTGAAAAAACATTAGTGATCCTTTAAAAAGTCCCATATCTGATAAGGCTTATCCAGAGACACACCTGAAAAAAAAGGCTTTTTACAAAGTATTAACAATTTTTGCAAATAAGATTTCCTCCTCTTCCTCCAAGCTAGCCTGTGCTTAGCAACAAATGCCTACCTCATTTCAATTGTATGCATTACTCGAATATTATCTAATCTAAACTGGTTATTGCTCTTTAGCAAATAAATTTTCTGCATAAGGAAAGATCCCCATTTTCCTCTTGAAAAATGACTCAGACAAAGGTGACCATGTGAAATCCTCAATGAAGCCACAAACTAGTCCATGCAGCTTGATTTGAGGATTTTCTCTTTCTTCTTTACCGCAGGACAAACTTTTGACGAATCACATTCCTCCATCATGTTATTCTGATACATGTGCCTATTATCAGTCCAAAGAACGTTTCTAACCTTCCCACATCCCGGACTGGTTCTCGACGGGATGGACGTCCTCTTGATCGGGGCTGAGAATGCATTCTTCTCTTGTGACGCATTTTATGAATGACCTGATACAAGTCAATACTTTCATCAGGAGGAAATAGAAGACAAAGCTGCGTTCCACATTCAAGTTCAATTTCCTAAAATAGAAAGTAGTAATTTATGAGACAAACAGAAAAAAACTTTGAACACACATTTTCCTAATGTACTAGAACAAAAAGAGCTTGAGTTGGAAGGTTTCTTCCCACAGCTGATGATCACAAGATTCCAATAAACTTCCCCGAAAAGCTTTGAAAGTAAGATTCCAAAAACATTTCAGATATTTACTTAAAATTATATGGATTTAAAAGCAAAGTGTAGAATCTCCCACATTAAACACACAAATGCAGTTGCTAAACACCTGACAACCACTCTCCACAAATAAAAGAGTATTTCTCTGTGTAAATATGAAAATGTTACGATCAAGTCATCAATCTTACAGTGAGGAAAAACATGCTAACTGGGTTCCAACAAGTGTAATAATTATGGACTGTTAAATGCAGTTATGTTAGTAACTACAAAGGCAAATTCACCTAGAGATTTTAAAATTAAGACTTAGTAAATGTTACAAACATTTTCAGTTGTGAGCAATATAAACAACAAAAAATATGTGTAGAAACTACACTGGTCAAAGGGTTGGGTTTATTTTAAATCACTGCACATTTTTAATTTCATTTGCAAACTTGAAAATCTGAGAACACATACTGATCTTTTCATAACGCATCCTTTGAAACTTTAGCAAAGATGCTAAATAAGTGCAAAATTCATCAAACTAATAATTTAAAGCAACACCATTTAAAATTATACCAATTTAGCCGGGCACAGTGGCACGTGCCTGTAAGCTTCAGCCTATGAAGTGGCTGGGGCTAGGGATCAAGTCCCCATTGGGGCAACACAGGAAACCTAGTCCCAAAAAATAGGTGGGTGTGGTGGCACATGCGTAATCCTAGCTACCTGGGAAGCTGAGACTGGGGATTGCTTGAATCTGTGGTACCCCGGGCAACGTGAGCCTGTGGTGCCATGGGCAAAAATAGTGAGACCTAGACTCAATGAAATTAAATAATTAAATAAATAAAATTAAATTATACCAATTTTCTTCAATTTTTTTCTTTCAACTCTATTATTGGAAATAGCCAAATTACCTATTTTCAACACTAATGGAGATGTTCCCCTAAGTCGGTCATAATTTCAATAACCATAAACCATGAAAAAAATTTTCCCTACATCTTCAAACAAATTCTTTCAGAAATTGCTATAACATAAGCCGGGCAAAATGGCATGTGCCTGTAAGCAATAGCCTATGGAGAGCGGCTGGGACTGGGGACTGCAGTTTGAGACCTGCCCAGGACAACATAGCAAGACCTAGTCCCCCCAAAAATAGCTGCACGTAGTAATGTGCACCTGTAATCCCAGCTACCTGGGAAGCTGAGGCTGGGGATTGCTTGGGTCTGTGGTACTCCGGGCAAGTAAGCCTGTGGTTCCATGGGCAAAAATAACAAGACCTAGTCTCAAAAAAAAAAAAAAAAAAGAAAAGAAAAGAAAAAGAAATTGCTACAAAGAGGAGTGACTAAATGTGTTCATTTTTTAATGAAATCAAACAACAAACCTGTCCATCACGTCCGATCTTTACTGGCTTATGTTCATTCCAAGGATTGGTGAGATGAGCTGACTTTGTGAAGGGTAATTCACGCCTAAATACAAAGTAATATCAATTACATTTTTTTGAAGACTCATTTAAGACTTCAGCAATGAATTTTTAGGTTACTCATGATTTAACTGACTAAAATGTGAAGAGTCGTTTAAACTGATGGGGCTTATTCCCTGGAGCAAACACTTTATAGAGATTTTTCTTTCTGTATTCCCTACAGCAGTCCCCAAAAAAGAAAACCAACAATTCTAAGTGAAATAGTACTTAAGAATACAGGTTTGAAAAACAACAGCATGGGTTTAAATCCCCCTCTCTCACTCTCTCAAGATCTGAGTTTGAGTTTCTTCACCTCATAAGAATATCACCATCTATTTCACATTTCTCTTAAATAGTTTGCAAATGAAGCAACATAGAAAGCAATATATTTCTTGTTTCTGTATATTCAAATATTGAATTTTACATTAACTGATGGAGAAAAAGTGAACTTTTACCAGGCCATTAAAAGTGTCTCCTTGTTTTTTGGTTCAGGGCTGCATTCCCAGAATCAAATAAGGTAATTCAAGTAAGGTAACCAACCATGGGATGGTTCAAGTTTGACAATACAAAAATTAACTTAAAATTTGTATTTCTGTATTAGTTATATCCCCCACTTAAACTACAGTGCAGCAAGAGCTATATAATTTAAACAAAAAACCTAACTGAAAGCAATCTGAGATCAAAATAATCTCAACAAACTTTTCAAAGATAGTTGGTAATCTAGTTCTTTATCAACCTATCACAATGCTGAATGCAAACGAGACATATAATAAGTACTTGTTGTCAAAAAATGAGAAATTAACATTAGGTAAGATTGTATCCATTTGTGCAAAATAAGGGTAATGCAAAGTTAAAAAATGCTTTAAAGAACGAATTATTATCTGTTTTAGTAAAACTGCTCAGCCAAAGGACATGAGAAAAATAACAAGCAATTTTTATTTCCAAGCTTTCTACTGGGGGGGGGTGGGGGGGTGGGAAGGGTAATCAGAAAATGCTTCTTGTATCCAATGACTTGGTATTTGAAAGAAAAGTGACCTGAATAAGTCATCTTTTTAAGAAAAGGATAACTACTTCTGTGTATTGTATATGACAAACGAGATTTACTTAACCAACTTCCTCTAGGGGGTGATTTTAAATTGCTTTCAATTTTTCCCTACAGAATGGGGTAATAATAATATATATAAAGACATAAAGCTCTTTACTAACATTTAAAATCAACCTAATACCCCTGGTTCTAATTTCACTGTGGCTAGATCTCCATAGTTCCTCAATGTCCCACAATAAAGTTTTAACTACTCCTCACACTTCATTAAAAGGTGGTTCTTGGGCCGGGCACAGTGGCATGTGCCTTTAATAATTTGTCTTATTTACGACCTCTATCATATAGGCTAAAAAGGGGAAAGTACATTTCCCCTATGGAGCAAGGCCGTAACTAGGAACTGCTTGAGTTCACAGGTTTGAGACCCGCCCGGGACAACATAGCGAAACCTAGTCCCAAAAAATAGCTGTGCATGGTGGCATGTGCCTTTAATCCCAGCTACCTGAGAAGCTGAGGCTGGGGATCACTTGAGTCCGTGGTACCCTGGGCGGTTCCCCAGGCAAAATAACAGACCAAGTTTAGGGGGAAAAAAAAAAAAAAAAGTAGTGGCTCCCTATCAAAGATCCCTACTGACTCTTCCCAGTGTTTTCCCAGGCTCTTCCATGGGCTAATAATGTGCCTTCCTGAATACTGACAGTATTTTCCTTTCTTATTCTTATCTAATTCCTCCATTTCCATCAAAACCCACTATCAAAGTCAACTTGCAACAACAAAAAGCTCATATGGTTCCTTTCAGGTTATTTTTATTTAACTCAATAGAACTACTCATACCATGTAAACTCAAATAATTAACTATTTATATACAATCAATAAATAAGGACACTAAAAGCATCTAATATTAATTCCCCCGAAAAAAGAAAAACAGTGTCAAGTAAAAAGATTTGCTAACTTTCCAAAATGTACTACTTGATCACAATTGCATTATAAAACTAAAAAAATATTAACCAGGTCACAGTGATTATTGTTCACCTAATCCACAATAATTAGACAAAAAGTTAAATTATTAAAATTACATATATAAGCAAGGAACCATTTTACATAGTTTTTTCTAACTTGTGGGAAATGTACTTTCCCCTTTTTAGCCTATATGATAGAGGTCGTAAATAAGACAAATATAATGGTTTTACTTTTATTACAACACTGCTAAAACTAAATTTTATGGTTCCAAATCAATCTAGGAATAAGGCCAAAGAACAATAATCTAGAGAAAAGATTAAAACAACTTTATGGTTTTAACCTTATTCCCAAATGGTAGCTCATTCAATAACAAGGCAAATACAATGAAGTGTATAATTTACCTGCAAATCCAGTCAATTTTAAAAACACCACCTAACATTTTAGCACTCATTCCTGCTGGAAGCACCCAGTGTATAGGAGATCCTCCATGATGTGATTCTGAAGAAAGTCTTGCAAATCCTGAGAGAATCAAATACAACATAATATATAGAGGCTAATCTATATCATGTTTTTATATATACACATTATTTTTATTCTTACCTTGAAATTTTCCACTCTCTCTGACAGAAAATATTAAGATAACACTCCTTGCAGATCTGAATGCAACATTTAATTTCTTCTCATTTACAGGCAATGTAGACCACACACCCTATAGAAATAATGTAGAAATTACAAGTTGAAATTAATACAATGCTTTGTCTCCAACTATATTTACATATACCAAAATACAAAAGTTACTAACACTGTCTTTAAACTCAAGTAAACTCCAATGCTAAAAGCTCTTACCAGCTGTCAAAATAATCTTAACATTAAAAACACAGGAAAAATATGGACAATATTACCAATGTTAACAAAATCATCAAAAAATAACTAGCAAACACGGGATAATGTTCAAATCTTATGGGGTGGAGTAATACAGATAACCTACAACTGTTTTTTAATACTGCAACCATTCACTGTGATAAAATGTTGTTTGAAGGTGAATTGAAACACTACATTTTCTTCATACAAACCTAGACCTTGACCTAGTCAAATAATTACTATTATTATTACTACTAAATCTGTAAAAATTTTTTCTTAAGACTCAAGTATTTATCAGTTTTTCTTGTAATTTCAAACTACAGTTATTTGGTGTGTTCTTCCTCCCATCAGTCAAGTTTGATAGGTAATCCCTGACTTAAGTTAGAAATACAGAATACTTAGCATGGACAGAATATGGTCAAAAAAATGTTTAACTTTAGTTTTAACTTCTAAAAACCAGAACACACTATAATTACCTATTTGAAAACCAAGACTAGAGAGTTAATAGTAAAAACCAGAAAAGTAAAAAACAAAAACAAAAAAAAACACAAAAACAGAAAAAAAAATCTTAAAATATCCAGCCTGGGTTGGTTCTTACAGTTAGTGTCCATTTCTTCTAAACCCCAAGTGATTTTTTTTTGAGACTAGGTCTCACTGTTTTTGCCGGTAGAACCGCGCACGGGCTCTCGTTGCCCGGGGTACCACAAACTCAAGCAATCCCCAGCCTCAGCTTCCCAGGTAGCTGGGATGACAGGCGCGCGCCACCATGCCCAGCTATTTTTTTGGAACTAGGTCTCACAAAGGGCCCCAGGCAGGACTCGAACTGCGATCCCTAGCCCCAGCCGCTTCATAGGCTGAAGCTTACAAGCACGAGCCACCGTGCCCGGCTATTTTTTTAAATAAAATAAAACCCCCATAAGATTTCTTTCCAATGTCTCTCAAAGTGTAAAAAAAAGCATTTTCATATAAAATGAAAATAACAAAGTTTTGAAATATGAGTACAGAAACATAAAAATCAAGAAAAATTGTACATTTTTACATTATAAGATACATATATTCTAGATATAAATTTAGTATGAAATAGTTTCATTTCTGAATTATCTCTGAAACATTCAAAATTTGTACCAAGGTTGCCTACCCAGTAATAAAACATACTCTGAACAGCAATAGAGCTGTGAGCTTTTAAAACTTTAATGAAAATTACAGTATCTTATGCTACAAAACATTAAAAGTAAACCTTCCCATTTACTTTTTCAAGATTAGGGTAGTTTCAACAGAATTGATGCTAATGGGGGTAAACGCCTGGGATTACAATGTTGTGAAATGTATGTATTTTTAAAAAAAAAGAATTGATGCTAATACCTTAGCTTTGGCAAGAGACACATTCTCATGGTTATTACTCTTTATAAGAAAAAATCTTGCATCCTGTAGAACATATTTGAGTTTACTGGTTTGATCTGAAAAAAAAAGAAAGAAAAAATCAACCCACACTGACCAAACAGGGGCCATTCGTTATCACACAAAGGTATGTAATTTGTATTGACTGAAATTAACCCTCCAAACCCAGCTAAATTTTCATGATTCTTAAGCATCCTTTCAACCTGGAAAGCTAAGCCACAACATGAATAAAGCAGAGAAAAGACACCAGCATTATGCAAGGAGATAAACCTAATCTAGTGATGTTCTGATATATCAAGTCCATATTCAAGTACAAAAATGGCTGGACAATTATAGATTTCTCTTATGAGATTTTTCATCAAAAGAGTGGTTAACAGACTGTTCCACTATTTGAAAATATATAATTATCTCGTGTCCAAAACTAAAATATCCTGAGATGTTTCCTAATGTTCTAAGATAAGCAGTGAGCAGTTAACATGAGGTCTATCAGAGACATTCATTTTTTCATTAATGTAATAACATATCAGAACATTACTACATTAGAGTCACTATTAATGGAGAACCAATAAGGCAAACAATGACTTTACGTAGCATGCAATGAAAACAATTTCAAATTTAAATGATACCTTTTCGGACAGCACGAACGGAAGATGATAATTTCTCATGCTTCTTTTCTGAACCTGTATTTAGCCAAAGTACATTTGTTCAGATTGAGCTTTAATAGAGGTAAGACAAAATTTCTACAGTCTTGTCACATAAGTTCTCATTCAAGACAAATTATTCTTCCTGGCTCACCCACACACACACAAAAAAAATATACTTCTCAATGTGTACGAGTGTTTTGGTTTTTTGGGTTGTTTGGTAGTATTTTTTCAAAAATATGTATATTTGAACAGTTTCCCACTCAGAAAACTAGTCACTGAATCATCATCTTCCAAGAAAATAAAAGTGATATTCCACTTAAGCAGTAACAAAACAGGATTAAAATAATAAGAAAAAGCTTAAGTTCCTCTAGAATTATTACACTGAACATGCCAAAAATCAGTACTAATGGACATCAACAAGTTCACACTAAACTACAGCCTCCACACACTTTCTACAGCAGATTACAATAGAATCAGTCAGATAGGATCACAAATAAACAAGCGAAATGAAGATACCTGCATATGACTCTGAGGCTGAGCTTCCACTTCTGTCAAATACAATGGGAGATATGCCTCTAGCTCTCTTCCTTTCCTTCTTTTTCTCATCTAAAAAAAAAAAAAAAAATCAAACAAGATGTTTTAAAACATCACAATATAAGTACAGGTAATCAAACATTAGCATTATGTCTGGCTTTCTGCATAATTCTTAAATATTAGTCACTGTAATCTCTCTCATGATTCTCAGATCAAAGACTGTTCAAAAACTAAGGATCGTTTGGTGTTTCCACCATGAATTTGCATAAAATAAAAACACAGGAGTGTAACTGAGAAACACTTTTCTGACATATTGGCAAAGCAGTTTAGAGTAAGTTACAAACAGGAGGAGATAAAATCTGCAAAACAAACAACTTTTAAAATTTACTATGCTGTCTTTTATGCACCAGGTTATTTCTGACACCTCTTCTTTTTAAAAATTATACTCTTAATTCTTTGTCACAATTCCAAAATAATTCTTCGATGTTTGATGAACCAACAAAATCAAATTTTCAACCGGAAGAAAAACACAGTAGTAAATAAGGATTCCCCTTCTGATTGCCACTGCTGGTTTTTCTACATTTTGCCCATTTTCTTCCTTGGTAACTGCTCTTTACTTCCAAATTCACTTTGAATCCTATCCTTGAATAACAGCCTATGTTTTTCTAGAATAAAGCTGGGAGTCTTCAGTTAACATTACCTATCATAGTAAATCACTTGAGTTTAATCTGAAACTTCATAAGCAGATACAGAAAAAACAAAAAAAAAGAATTATACGCTCCCATCTGCTTACTGGTATTTTAATTATATCATTATAAACTCCTTTACTTTTCAGCTAAGAGGGTAAGCAGGGATATGAAGATTAAAATACATACACTTACTTTGATCAAAAACAAAATTAACAAAACTTGTATACAGCCTATTACCACAGGAACCTATAAGTATTTTAAAGGCATTAAATACGTTTTCTCCCTAAATCCTAACAAGTCACGCACGGTTACCACAATTTCCAGGTTTGCAAACCTAGTTTCAAAAATAAGTCCTCTGACTTTAAAAGTCTTGAACTGTATTCCTATTCAGAAAGGATATTTTATGATATTTCACTATTTTTAAAGGCGATTCCAGCTCTAACTAGCTTAAACATGGAAAATTCCAAAGACATCGTAAGTTCATTTCCTTTTGCTTTAAGCACCTTTGTAATTTTACTAATACTTGTTTCTTCAAACAGATGTGACAGCTTGTAAATGACGATTTTCTTGACTTATAAAAGCTGAAAAAGAGCAAAAGAGCATGGACCACACAATCAAAAAGTTGAGCCCATTTAAAGATAGCAACCCTGCGAGTGTACTATTTCAAATAAACAGTTATGGAATAAAGCATTTATTTCCAGGCTTGCTTGGCTTTGAAACATAACCTTCCAAAGTCTTAAAATCCTGTCCTTCTGGGTAAACTATGTAACTTCAAGTGAACAGGTCAAAGTTGTTTAGCTGAGAACAGCTCACCCAAATAGGTAAAAAAACATCAAGTATTATCTAATCCCAAATCTCTTTCTCAAGCAAGTTTTGTTCACAGACCACACATTCCTACATATTGCTTGGCACACAGCAGGAAACAGTCCACATAAGAGATTAGAAAAAGTCTTTGTTAAAACATCCTGGGGTTTAATTATTTCTTTAAAAAAAAAAAAAGTTTTAAATTTTTTCTGTAACTATAAAGGAGCTAACATTATGAATTGATAATCACTGTAACATATTGTGTCACTATTTAAAAACAGTATTTTATGGTTCAAAATGCTAAAAGGATCCCCCACTAAAAAGATGTAAATAAAACAATGGATATACAGGTTGACATTCTGTTAATCTATTACAAGAAATCTCCAAGGATTTCTCATCTCTTTGTAGACAACAAATCTTTATCAGCCTCAACAAGGGTATCATTCATAAGTTACTAAAAATTGTAAGAATAAGCTGAAATTAAAATTAAATTGCAATTAAAATAAGCTGCATTTAGAAACTAACTTGTGATATCCTTAAATATAAAATTGACAAGGTTTAACAAATTAGAGTTTAACTATGCAAAATCCCAAACTAGAACTCCCAATAAGTAAAAGGTTGAAGCACTTCCACTGTCAATCACTAAGAAACAGCTGATCATTTTTCTTCTATCAACACTACAATCAGGAAAGTAACAACGTAAATGTAGTAAATGGCAAATTTCTACCATAAGAAAAATCCAATTACCCTATATAATAAAAGAAAAGGATTTCCCCCATCTCAGGCACAGTAGCTCATGCCTGTAAGCTTCAGCCTATTAAGCGGCTGGGGCTAGGGATTGCAGTTTGAGTCCTGCTTGAGACAACAAAGGGAGACCTAGCCCCAAAAAATAGCTGGGTGTGGTGGCGCACACCTGTAATCCCAGCTACCCAGGAAGCTGAGGCTGGAGACTGCTTGAATCTGTGGTACCCCAGGCAATGAGAACCTGCGGTTCTGTGGGCAAAAACAGTGAGTCTCAAAAAAAAAAAAAGCATGTTTTGTTTATAGATCTGATTGCGGTTTTACCTAAGATGATGATATATTCACGAAGTGTCTGGGGTATTCCTTGTGAATCTCTCCCAAGAAAGCGCCCTCAGTCAAGTGACTACAACTACCTACAATTGCTATATTTATGTCTCATTGATCAAATTAGGATAATGTTGTATGATATAGTAGTACTAAGGAAATGAAAAGATGGTTTTTGTTTTTTTTTTTGAGACTAGGTCTCACTATTTTTGCCGGTGGAACCACAGGCTCTTGTCGCTCGGGGTACCACAGACTCAAGCAATCCCCAGCCTCAGCTTCCCAGGTAGCTGGGATTACAGGCGTGCGCCACCACGCCCAGCTTTTTTTTTTTGGGAACTAGGTCTCGCTATGGGCCCCAAGTGGGACTAGAACCACAATCCCTAGCCACGGCCACTTCATAGGCTGAAGCTTACAGGCAGGCCACCGTGCCTGTAAAGATGGTTCTTGTCTATCTCTCCGAAAGTTTTAATATCCCTATTGTCTATCCTTGCCACATGATGGAAACCTAAAAGTAATTAAGAGACATTGTAAAACCCACAGAACAGGTACCATATTAATCTATTTCAAATGAATGAGTTTAAACTGTTGTTGACTAGTATGGAAATATAAGAATTGACGATTAAAACCTGAAATACATTCCTTATAGGAATAACAGGGCCTGTATTGATTAATTTGATATTATGTCTTATTAAAATGTATTTAAGTATGCAAAAACATGATTACTTTTAAAAACCCTAACTACTCTTATTCCATAAAAAATTGTATTAAATTTAAACATCAAAGATAAAACTAATCAGGTCAACTAAAAATAGAAGTGTCCAAAAACAAAAGGTGTGGGGTGTGTGCATACATAAAGGAATACTACACAGCTATAAAAATTATTAAAATCTTGCCATTTGCAAATAAACAAATGGGCTTTCAGAATTACACTAAGTAAAATAAGAAAAATACCAGATAATTCCACTCATATACGGAGTATGAGTATGTGAAACGAAAACAAACAAAACTAACCCTAAACAAATTCTAGAACTGACTGTACAATTGAGGCTACCAGAGAGAGAGAGAGCAAAGAGCAAAGTGGGGAAGGGGCCCCAATGGGACCACAAAAAAAGGATTATGGATGGTGGCATGCATTTGAGGACATGTGAATCTATACCCTATTCATACAGAGTTGTGAATCCTGTTATCTAAATACAGAAAAAGTAAAAAAGCCAAACAAATGAATTAAAAAAAAAAAGACAAGCATTTACATATAAATAGTAATACCTGAGCCATCTGTGCCTGAACCAGATCTGACAGACCCATCTGTGAAGGAAACGGATTCAGAATCAGAGTCACTGGCTTCACTTCGAGTATCATAATCATTTCCCTCCTCCTTCTGGTCTCTCTCATCCTGTTCATATTCTTCCTCCTCCTCTTCCTCCTCTTCTTCCTCCTCCTCCTCATCCTCCTCATCCTCTTCCTCCTCCTCCTCCTCCTCTCCATCTTCATCAACCTCTTCATCTTCTTCTGCATCTTCTTCTACTTCTTCATCTTCTTCCACATCTTCTACTCCTTCCTCCTCATTTTCAGTGTTGTTGCCTTGCTCATCAGAAGAACCACTGCTGCCAGTCTCGTGGTCAGAGCCATATTCTTCAGAATTTACTTCTTCCTTAGAAGACTGGCTGGATCTGCTTGCACGTCTATCCACTTCAAGTCCAATTCTCTGATGTTTAAAGAAAAAGGGAATCAGCAGTCATATAACAGACAAGGTGAGACGGAATAAACAGTTTTAACAACTCAAAAATAATTGCTTTCTTTCTATATCTGCAAAAACATTTTTACTACCTCAGAACCATCTGGTGTGGGGGATTTGGCCCTTCTTTCAGGATCCCTTTTCCGGAGACAAGTTTTTTCAGGTTGACTCTTAAACGGTTCTCTGGAGGTACTGCTTGACAAACGAATCTTCCGGTCAGCTTCCAGGCGCTTATTTCTTTCAGATCTTTGATATTCCTCATTTTTATACTCTGTGACGGACTTTCCTTTTGTACTAACTATTCTTTTGTTATTGCTAACAGTTGAGCTCAGTGGCTTAGAAATCAATTGTCTTGAATGAACAGGTTTTTGTCGCTTAGTGTCAGTAGACTCCATTCGATCACTTTTTCTTTTTGATCCTTAAAAACACAATTTCACAAAGACATGAAAGTGATTGCAGTATATATTTACGTCATCAAAAATGAACATATAACCAGGCAAGGTGGCTCGTGCCTGTAAGCTTCAGTCTATAAAGTGACTGGGGCTAGGGATTGCGGTTCAAGTCCCGCTCAGGGCAACACAGCAAGATCTAGTCCCAAAAAACAGCTGGGCATGGTGATGCACGGCTTGAGTCGTGGTACCCCGGGCAACATGAGCCTTGGGTTCCAAGGGCAAAAATAGCAAGATTAAAAAAAAAGTTGTCAATAGTGGAATAAATTCATGTATCTGAAATTTTTCAAACATAAGACAACATATTTTATGCAGAAACTGATACTTCAGGCTTGCTATAATTGTACTAAAAGTACAAGGAACAAGTATGAAAGTCAAGGCCACTTTTTAAAATAAAATTTCTATTTAACTATTAACAAAAATAAATCTTAGGCCAGGCATGGTGGCACATGCCTGTAGGTGGCAGTCTAGGAAGCTGCGGCGGGGGCCAGGGATCGTGGTTTGAGTCCCACCGGGGGTACGTAGCAAGACCTAGTTCCAAAAAAATATAGCTGGGTGTGGTGGCGCACACCTGTAATCCTAGCTACCTGGGAAGCTGAGGCTGGGGGTTGCTTAACTTTGCTTGACTTTGTGGTACCCCATGAGCCTGCAGTTCCACAGGCAAAAATAGTGAGACCTAGCCTCAAAAAAATAGTGAGACCTAGTTCCCATAAATAAACAAACAAACAAACAAACAAACAAACAAATCTTACCCTTTTTCTCATTTTTATCTTGTTCACTTTCTGGATTATACAGTTCATCATCCTGTTCTGGTACTTCAGTCAAAATATCATCCAGAACATTTAGTTCACCATCTGAAAGTAAGAAAATTAGAAATAAAAAGGAAATAATCTATTTGAGTTTATTTTTGAGTACTATATGAAACAATCGTCAAGGAGCTATTATTTCAGGATAAAGACACAAGATTAATTCTTATAAAACATTATAATGACCATGATAACGTCCTGATGTACAAAGTCACAAAGAGTATGCAACCCACAGGTATGAAAGACCGTGGTACAAAAAGAAAAGGTCAGAACTTCTGTATTTGCATCTTTCTTTAGTTTCCAATTTCTGTGACTTTTGGAAATAGTGTACAATAAAACTGAATAAAAATACATGTATGAACTTTATACACTTGCCAATTGTTGGGTATGTCACAAAATAATTATGAACAAAGACAATTTAATAATGAAAAAACCTGAAAGACTCCAGCTTAAACCAAGAAATCACACTACCTCACATGTTTTTGAATTCTTCTGGGTCTTTGTAGATGCATATAGTTCCTCTGCAGATGCAATGCTGCCCTCAATGTGCCCTAATCATTGCCCTGACCTCTGAGAATACCAAAAAGATAGTTCAACAAGGATTTTCAAGGTTATCTACTTGTGGCTTTTGAAAGCTTTAAGGGAGCTATATGGACCTAGGAGTTCAATGACTTGTCAAGGCACCCTGTTTCTGACAGGAGGAAAACCCATGCAGAGGACTATGATGGGATTCTGGTCCTACTCAGACTTCCCGATGAACCTTCCAATTTCTTCTACTCCTCTGGAGTAGCAGTATGAATATATCTAAAAGTGTCATTCAAGATGGTGACTACGGAATTCACCTAGAATGAGCACCAGTGCGAGGACCCAGCTGCAAGGACCTTTACAGAGATGTGATGCTGGAGAACTAGTCACCTCATCTCAGCAGCAGAACCCTACCATGCAACTTCACACAGAAGGTACTTCTGTTTTTATTCTCCTTTTTAATTCTTAAAATTATTTTTATTATGATATAATAAGCAGAAAACGCAAGCCAGCAATTTTCAGTGTGTAATTCGAGTTTCAAAACATTTTGGTAAGTGATTATCAATAGCCAACTAATGATAAAAACTATTTGTCTTTCCTGCAGCCATTGCAATCACTCCCCTCCCCCCACCCCAATTCCTTCGCCTGACCTCTATGCCACTAATCTACCACTTATTATAATAGCCTTGTTTGCTGGACTTTCTAGTCTTGCTTAACATATTTTGTTACATGTATTTTGTGACTCTGATGATAAAAACAGGATGCTATTTTCAATTTGTTTCCTATTTGTTGGAAGCACATAGAAAACCAGTTGATTTGTGTACACCGAAACTGTTTTTGTAATTGTTAATCTTATTGATTCTGGTAAATCTTTGGAGGGTCCCAAGGATGTTAAGGATTCTCAGGGAGTCTCAAGATGTTATCTGTGAATAGGGATGCTACTTCAGGCCCTCTTTCCCCTCCCACCAAAAAGGGAGATAACATTAACTACCACCAGTAGGTAGGTCCAATCAACATCACAGACCTTCTGTTATGATATACCAAAACAACACAATTCTGTGACAATCTTATGCAAACTTTGAACCAATAAATAAGTAAACATCAAACCCAGATTAAGGAATAGCCAAAAAGACAATGTCATGAAACAAAAGTATGATACTTTGGTAAATAGAGTATTTATTTTTAGGAAATACTGAATGTATTTAGTGACAAAGAAATACTGTATCTATACCTGACAAATGATTCAGTAAGAAAGTGTATACATTCATACATCCAAATATATACACTGAATTAAAGAAAATTAGACAAATGTGACAAAAGTACAACATAGAATAAAATGCATTCTTCTTGTAGCTATTCGTATTTGCCTACAATAATGTAAAATCAAGTCAAAAAAATAAGTGCTGTGTTACATAATCAATAATGTTCAAAGGCTTTTGTTTTTATTCAAAGTAATTACTGATTAAAAACATTCAGTTTTGGCACCCTATTCCCACTCCTACTCTTGTACCAAGACAAAATAAATCTTAAAACACATGCAAATATTTCCTACTTTAAACTGAATTTATGATGTACTAAATCTAGTGATGTGTGTTTTCAACACCAAGTATACCAGGATCATAAGTATCTTCCCAAATTTAAGGTGAAGTAAGCAGAAATTTAATGTCATGAAAACTGTTAGGCTAAGTCACTGTATTTGGTTCCAGCCAAAAATCAAATCCCATTAAAAATATAAAAAAGCTTACAAGCAGTTTAGATGAGATTCAAAGTCCCCCAATGAAACAAAAATCAGTGACTGGAAATAACTGAAAGAGTTCTTGCAGGCATGATAAGAAAGCAAGATTACATATGATAGATAGAGAAGATATATTTCCCTCATCTGTATTGACAGTCAGACACATTACAAAAACAGTTAAAAATTACATTATGTCTGGAAGAGCACAACTGATTTGAAAATTCTCTCAAGGTCTCAAATGTCATTTTTAGATTCTGTATTATTAAAAAACAAACATATACTTAGGTAAAAAAATTCCAAAGTTTTGAAGATGTTTAATGATTCCCGAGCAGGGCACAGTGGCTCGTGCCTGTAAGCTTCAGCCTATGAAGCAGCTGGAGCTAGGGATCACAGTTTGAATCCCGCCTGGGGCACATAGTGAGATCTAGTTCCAAAAAATATATAGCTGGGCGTGGTGGCACGTGCCTGTAATTCCAGCTACCTGGGAAGCTGAGGCTGGGAACTACTTGAGTCTGTGGTACCCGAGGGCAACGTGAGCCTGTGGTTCCAAGGGCAGAAATAGCGAGATCTAGCCTCACAAAAAAAAAAAAAAAGATTGCCAATTCAACTTTTTCTAGTCAGTAAAAAAGTGGGTCGAACAGATCTTGACGGAACCAAATACACTCCCGAAAACCTGGACACTATTACACCATAATAAGCAATTAAGTAAAATATAGTGAATATATACATAAACTCAATATAAAAACCTTTTCACAAAGTCACTGGTTTTTAATGAGAAGTAATCATAAAGCTTGAATATGTACATGAAATATTAATGTACTATTATCACCTGATTAGAGTACAATGTACAATATGGTCCAGAACCCAAAACAAAATCCTAGTTTTTCAAGTAAGACAACTGTTATGTATTGCGTTTTCTTTTTGTGTGTGTGTTGCATTTTAAAGCGCTTATTGTCTATTGCTATATAACATGCTACTTCAAAACTCAGTGCCTTCAGACAAGATTACTACTGTTCCTGGTTCTTGGGCTCAACAAGGGCCCCTCATGGATACAATTAAAATGGTGATTAGCGCTAAAATTACCAAAGGTTTGGTTCATCGTATGTCTCACAAGTGCCAGGCATAATCATCTGGACTTCTAGGGCTTTTCTGTGACCACTCTTCACTATAAGAATTTCAGTGGAGGGACATCCCTCCAATGGTGGAATAGGGTTCTAAAGTCATTTATAAATCCCAGCAACAACAAAAAGGTAAGACAAAATCTTAACATCATCATCATAGAAGTATTACCAAAGTCGACCCAGGCTCAAACAGAAAACACACAGACTTCACCTATTTGAGAAAAGTGTCAAATACTTGTATGTTTACAAAACTATCACCATTTATTTAGTTTTGTTGAAACTTAAAAGATTTTAATTACAAATGTATTTTTTAACACCAGACTCTAGCTAAAAAAAAAAAAAAAAATCAATGTGAGAGTTTAAGTATTGGGCTTTTAAGCTAACTAAGACTCCTCTTCCCTCACTGGTTAGAAACAAGTTACTTTGTATATATTTTCATTCATTTTTTCCCCCAACTTAGAAATAATCCTCTTTTTGAGGGATAAATTAACATTCCCTAGTAGTTTAGGGGGATTTTTTTTTTTTTTTTTGAGACTAAGTCTCACTATTTGCCTGGGGTACCATGGACTCAAGTGATCCCCAGACTCAGCTTCCCAGGTAGCTGTGATGGCACACGCCTGTCAATCCCAGAGGCTGGGGATTGCTTGAGTCTGTGGTACCACGGGCAATGGGAGCCTGCAGTCTCACAGGCAAAAATAGCGAGACCCAGTCTCAAAAAAAAATAAAAATACTGGTGTTATAAATATGTGCAAATAACTGAATTTCAGTCCAACAGTCACTAATATATAGGGACAATAAACTTCAGTTTTATCATATATGATCTCTGTGAAGAGTAAGAAAGTTAAAAGTAGTAAGCCTTGACAGAATTCAAGTTACCAGATTGTCCAGTTTCCCAGATTTTAAGATTCCTAAATTCTGGTTTTTATTTAGAATTATCTACTTTCAAAAACTGCCCCAAGTAAAAACAAAGCGCTCTAGCTGCTAGCTAGATTCCTCAAAGAAGTGCCAATCATTTCAAATCTGGTGCATATGAATTTTATTATCATTGCTGGGTCAAGCTAGCACAATTATCCCAAAAGTCCAGCAAAGTGAGCTTTGATATAGAGGTATAAATTCAACAGTACAAGAGGTAAAACAAGATAGTAAAAAAGAATCATTGTTTCTAGTCTATACAAACACCGACAAGTTAACAGAATAAGGCTAATTTTTGTGGCTTGATTGGGGCAATTTTTGTTTTATTTAAACACAAGAACTAAAAAATATGGTTTCCAAAGTAGTTTAAGTTTAGATTAGGTATTAATAAGTTCTAAAATTAAGTCCACAGAATTAAAAGTGATTTTAATAAAATTTCAATTCTAAATCTGTTCCCACCTCTATATGAAAATTCTGAAATTTCCTGGGCCCAGGCAGACCACAAACCTTTACTCCGGAGTTATTCTTGTAAAAAAAAAAAAAATTAAACATTTTTGACTCCAGAAATTTCTAGATCAGGAAATAGAGAATACTATTTATTTCAGGGACCAGTATCAAACAAGAATACACTAATTAAAGAAAACTAGACAGCAGTTAAATACACTACATATTCATTTCCCAAGATAGGGCTCCAAAGCACATTCTCTTAATTTGCGGCAAGGATTAGCAATGCAGCAAGCAAGATTTCCTTGAACCTCCCCTTCAGCTACATTTTACATTACACTGTGTCAGTTACATCTCTAGCATTCAAGATTGTCACCCCATTAAAACATGTGTAAAGACTTGGCTTTCAGTATCACTCTAACTCCTATCTTTCAAAAAGCACATGCTGAAAAGTAGTAAAAGTATATTTATTACCCTTCTATTATAAACAAATACAAGGTAAAACAAATACAATGCAGTATCAAACACATGCTTTAAACTGGACACAGTGGCTCATGCCTGTAAGCTTCAGCCTATGAAGCGGCTGAAGCTAGGGGTCGTGGTTCAAGTCCCACTCGGGGCAACAGAGCGAGACCTAGTCCCAAAAAATACCTAGGCGTGGTGGCGCGCGCCTGTAATCCTAGCTACCTGGGAAGCTGAGGCTGGGAACTGCTTGAGTCTGTGGTACCCCAGGCAACGTGAGTCTGCGGTTCCAAGAGCAAAAATAGTGAGACCTAGTCTCAAAAAAAATAAAAAATAAAAACAAAAACAAATGTTTCAAAGAACTCAACTAAAGTGGACCAAGAATGTCAATTTTATCCTAAGGACTTATACTACAGCAAGGGTTACAGTATATGCAGAATTTTCAGGAATAGGTTACTGAGTACCTGATAAACATTGCTAGCCCAGGAAAAAAGATCAAAATTCAAACTTCAAAGTACAGATTCTACTGGATTTGTATTGCTTTTGTATCAATGCAAGCTTGAAAAATCTTAAGTCTAAGTCTAAACAACCTAAGGGACCATTTACATAATGTGTATAGGTATATAACTGTATAGCTGACTCTTAAACTGAGTTACAAATATTAACCCTTCCTGCATAGTCAAAACTCCACAGAACACCTCAAAACTTAGCAGCCTTATGGTATTTACTAATACTATAAACAGTTGACCAACACACATTCTATGTTATACATTGCAATCTTAAAGCTAAAGAAAATATTTAAAAAACCATAAGAGAACCAACAATTACTATTTACCAAAACCAAATTTTTCATCCCTTTGAAAAGTGAATCCTTTGTCCTAGACCAATATTGTCTACACCACACATTAAACAAGCCAACTTTTTCTTGTAATGTTCTGACATCTCTCTCTGTGGAGCACCTCTAACATCAATACTCTCTGTGGAGCACCTCTAACACCTCACATGGTGTGTCCTAGTGTTATACAAGATGCACAGTACTGCACTTAACACCATGAAAAATACAACAGAACTAAGAGATCAATTTTTACTGCCTCAAGCAATTTACCGGAGATGAGCTGCTCAGGCAGAGATGATTACCATCATATCACATTTTAAGCAGATATATAACACTTGAGCTCACAGCAATAGCAACAGGAGGTAACTATGAAATTATTATAGTACAGTAGGCAGTACAGTTTACAGCTTAATTAACAGTTTCTACAATTAAGATTTAACACCCCATCTTTTTATTTGTTTACATTTCTCTTAACCATTAATATCAAACTGTAGTCTTTGTGCCTGGATATGTTTGAGCTTTGTATTATAAATTTACATATACTTTTGACAGAAAATCTTATGCATTCATAACATATATAGCTTTTTCTTATTTCTTTCAATATTTCTAAGCTACACAGTTGATGAGAACTTTCTCAAATTCCCTCAAGTAGTGAATTTTTGCATTTTATACTCACCTCTCACCAAAATAATGCAATATATATGAAATACTGTGGTATGACTAATATTTTCACAGGATTTGGCTTTATAATTTAATGTGACATAACTGGTAATACTTAGCTTCCTACTTTTTTTTGTTCAAATATAAGAAAAAGTCAAGAACTGATTTTAATTCTGATCCTTATTCTGTGTGACAATGATACAGTGTAAAGTTAGTCTAGAAAATATCCCATTATAAAATAA
>PVHY01018228.1:0-29676 GCA_004024945.1 Uropsilus gracilis
CTTACCCCATGTACAAAAATAAACTCAAAATGGATAAGAGACTTAGAGGTCAGACCTGAAACCATAGCATACATTGAGGAAAACTTGGGCAAAACTCTCCATGAACTACAGTTCAGAAATCCCTTTCTGGAAACATCTGCAGATGGCAAATAATACACACTTTTAAAGGCAAATCCTGGACAATTTGAAACTTAAAGAAAGGGAAAAACACAAGATCTATAGTGAATACAGCGGATTCAAAAGACCCTAAATATGACTGTCAACTAGGTTGTCATACTCTCTACAGCTACAGATAATTAAGTGCACTTTCAGTGGAGGCACCAGGAAATTACCACAAATAATACCTAAAGCTGCTATGTCATAAATGATGATGACTCTTGCCAAATTCTCTTTCTCTATCTACTGATATATGATATATGGCCTTCTTTTTGTTGATATTGCTCATTTGTAATGAGCAATCTTTGGGTTCCTGGCAAATCTCATTTGATCATGGCAGAGAATTTTTTAAATATATTGCTGAATTTGGTTTACTAATTATTTTGTTGAATTTTTGGTGTGAGAGAGGTGGGCAGCAGAGTGGCAAGAGAAGTGTTTTGATTTTGGATTGAGGATTTCATAAACTGGGTTTGGAGTTTTCTTTTTTTCATTTTTCTGGAAAAGTTGAGAAAGATAGTTTTTAGTTATTCTTTGAATGGTTTGGTAATTTACTAGTGAAGCATTAGATCCTTAGTTTTTGTTTTGGGGGGAGACTTTTGATTACTGTTTAAATTTCCCTACTCCTGATCATTCTATTCAGATTTTCTGTTTCATCTGTATTCAGTCTTTGGTAGAGTGAATGTTTATGAGAATTTTTCCAGATTTTCTCGATTAATTCTATGTAGCTCTTCCAAATACTTTCTTACGATCCTTTGTATTTCTGTAGTGACTTGATTTCTGATTTTATTTGAGTTTTCTTTCTTCTTTGTGAGTTTTGCAAAAGGTTTCTTTGTATAACTTTTCAAAGAACCTGCTCTTAATTTCATTGGTAAGTTGAATTATCTTTTTGATCTCTATTTTGTTTATTTCTTCTATAATTTTTATTATTTGCTGGCTCCTACTGACTTTTGGCTGCATCTCCCCCCCCCCCTAGTTCTTTAAGTATAAGCTTAGACTTTTTTTTAATTTGTTATTTTTATTTTTCCCTGTGGTAGGTCTGTACTATAAACTCTTTTGGTACCAGTTTTGCTTCTCTCTAGGTACTATAGGTCATATCTACATTTTCACTTATCTCCTAACTTTTTTAAAATTTCTTCATTTGATTTCATTGTTTATTAGCATGCTGCTGTTTAGTCTCCACATATTTGTGATATATGTTTCTTTGTTATTTTGATTTCCAGTCTTATAACATTGTCATCTAAACACAAATTCATAGTTCAAAAATTCTCCCAAATATTCTCCCAAAAACATAACAATGACCTTTAATGACAAACTCAAGACAATATCATATGCACACAATGGTGAAAAACTGACTGTCATTCCTAAATCTAAGATCAGAAACAGGACAAGTATGTCCACTCCCACCATTATTATTTAACAGTGTTAGCTGTCCAGTTAAACAAGAGATGGATGTGAAATTGGAAAGAAGCAAAACTATCACTATTTGCAGATGATATAGAAAGTCCAGAAAACTCCAACAAAAAGCTACTAGGTAGTAAAGTGACAGGCTACAAAATTAAAGTACAAAAATCTGTTGTGCTCCTACTCAGAAATAATGAATTAAGCAACAAAAGAAAACAGGAAAAATGCTCTTTAAAACCAAATCAGAAAGAAATACCTTGGAATAAATTTATCCAAAGAGGTGAAACAATTATGCACTGAAAACTAGAGGACATTGCTAAAAAAAATAAAACACAAAGAAATGGAAGTTATTTTCTGTGCTCACACATTGGAAAAATTAATACTATCAACCAGCTGTATTACGTAAATGGTAAGATTCAGGGATTCAGTGCAATCCCTATCAAAATCACAATGCCATTCTCTATAGAAACAGAACAAAAGATTATGAAATTTATTTGAATCCATAAAAGACCCAAAATAGCAAAATCTATCCTTAGAAAAAGAAAATCCCACCACTGCCAAACTAAAATACAAAGAATAGGAATCACAATAGCATGGAGCTGTGATAAAAGCATACACAATGAAGCAAAACATAGAGTCCAGGAATTAGCCAACCACATATATGGACAACTAGACAAAAGAACCAAGAACATAGAATGGTGATAGAAAAGTCTCTTCAATAAAAGATATTGAGAAAGCAGGATGGCCACTATCTAAAGCCATACAAAATATTGATTCAAACTGAATCAATAAAGCTTATGATCAATTGATCATAAAGCCCAAAACCTGAAAACGTGTAGAGGAAAACACAGGTGATAGCATTTCTCAGTATCAATCTTACAGATATTTTAGGGGATTAGACTCCAGGGAAAAAAGAGAAAAAGCATAAATAAACAAGTGGATCTACAATAAATTTTAAAACTCCTGCAAAGTGGAAAACTATCAGAAAAACAAAAATATATTTTACTGAATGGGAAAATACATTTGTACATTATATATATGACAAGATTCAATATCCAAAATGTAAATATTAATAAAACCTAACAATAAAAAAAAAATAAGCTGGGGTCAGGAGGAAGCTCTGTCTGGCAGCTTCAGGCAGGGGCACCCAGGTATCCCTGCACAAGGGTCTGAGTGGCTGGCTTGGGGCAGCAGGGAATGCCCTGCCCCTGGGCCGCTCCAGCACCTCACTAGCAGTGGCCTGTGGCCTGGGTGCACAGATCTGGTCCCCTGCCCTTTGCCTTTTGACTTTGCCTGGGTGCACAGATCTGGTCCCCTTGCCCTTTGCCCTTTGCCCTTTGCCTTTGGTGGCTTTGGGGAGGAAGGAACTGGCCTCTGTCCAGCAGTTTCTGGCAGGGAGCACCCAGGTATCCCCATGTGTGGGCCTGAGCAAGTTGGGGGGAGGGGAACGGGGGGGGGAGAGGAGGAGGAGGTGGGGAGCAACTAATTCCATTTGGTTCACTCCCACTCCAATCAGTCCACACCAGGATTAAGAGAAATACTAATAATCCAGCAGCAAACACAGAAAAGAAATGAATAAAGGCCATGGACACACACATCTCCTGGGTAGAACCCAAAATAAACACCAGAGAACCACTGGACACTGTACTGTCAGACCAATTATAGTGCATGCATAGCATAGAATTACACCTACAATATTACTGGGTGTTGGAAGTCAAAATCCTGGTTCAGATATGCCTTCAGTGAGAGCAGCATGACCACCACCCCTGTCTTTTACACAGGGGGTGGAAGAACACAAAATGTGGCTACAACCCCGCCCCCCCCCCCAGCAAAGCTGCAAACCAGGAGAATGGAAATGAGCTAGACCAACCATCTCCTGATATCTACTCTCATGGAGAAACTTCTCTACTGATGATGGCTGGGAGCCAGGTTCCCAAAGTCAGAGACTAGAACTACACCTGATGAACTTTCGAAATGTAACAGAAAATAGAATGGAGGAGACAACCAGCCAAGAGGAGCAGGCACTGATAGACTGCAATCGAGCTTAGACTGGCTGCCTGATGCAAAAATAAGACTAGATGTCACAGGAACACAAATTCTCACCCAGGAAAAGGACATTTCCAGAAAAGGAAAAGATCAAAGGGCTAAACATGGACCAACAGACAGCAACAATAGAGGAGTCGGGGTGACCAGAAGAGGTGGTCAGATGAGAAGGGGGTGCACTTCCAAGGAGAATAACAACCATACAAAGATGAACAATGTATGAAATTTAAAAAATAAAAAAACTAACTTTAAAAAAGTTCATTGAAAATTAGGCAGATGTGTCTACATTTCCAATTTCTATACAACACAGATATTCATCCATCCTGGAAAGGGATTGATGATTGTCTAGCCTTTTGCCAGTTACCGTTGTTTATTTCTGATGATAACGGATGATGGAAAAGAACTCTTGCTATTCGTAACAGAAGGGGCAAGATGATCAGTATGAGAGAGTTTCAAAATTTGAAATAGTCTATTTTCATGCTTTTCTATTAAGGGATATCTCAATTTGTGCCAGACAAGTCATTTTCAAAACTATCAAAGGTTATGGTGGATGGGGGGAGGGTTTCATATTGGATACAGCCAAAAAACTCCATTTTAAATGTGCATTGCATATTATATAATCATAAGACACATATAACAAAACAGCACTTAATAAGTGGTTTCAGACAATAAAGACACAGTTCCAAAGCTCAATTCATCTGTAGGTTGGTTCAGTTAATGTGTACTGTGGATTTGCTCTGAGCCAGGCTGTGTTTAACATTATAGGTTGATTTTTCTCCTTAATCCTCTCCATAGATCTGAAAAAGTGAGTGGTGTGATTCTTTTATTTTTAATAATTTATATAAATATGCATATATTTCATATCTTTGTAATCCCTGGGTGTCACCTACCACCTTCCCTCCTTGACCATTCCCACTTGTCCACCCCCACTGCCAAAGTGTGTACTTGTTTGGTTGTCTTGACTTTTCCTCCTGGTCTTTTGTTTGTTTTTCCTATGCCCCATATACTAGTGAAACCATTTGGTTTCTGTCTTTTTCTTTCTGACTTGTTCTGCTAATATGATTTCTTCTAGATACATCCATGCTATCTTAAATTCATCAAATTTGTCATTTTTAATTGATGAATAATATTCCATTGTGTATATATACCACATCTTTTTCATCCAGTCATCTGTTTTGGAACATTTGGGTTGTTTCCATGTCCTTTCCATGTCCATGTGATTGTAAATAGTGCTGCAATAAACATCCGAGTACAGGTGTCCCTTTGTATAAGCATTGAGGTCTCGTTTGAGTAGATTCCCAGAAGAGTGATTGCTGGGTCAAATGGTAGTCCCATTTTCATTAGTTTGAGAGTCCTCCACACTGCTTTCCATAGTGGCTGGACCAGTTTACATTACCACCAGCAGTGTAAGAGTGTTTCTTTCTCTCCATATCCATGCTAGCACTTGCTGTTGCCCATTTTTTTTGATGTGGGGCATTCTTACTGGTGTGAAGTAGAATCTCATTGTGGTTTTAGTTTGCATTTCCCTGATTGCTAGTGACACTGAGCATTTTTTTATGTGCCTGTTGACCATTTGTATTTCCACTTTGGAAAAGTGTCTTTTCAGTTCTTCTCCCTATCTTTTGATTGGGCTACTTGTTTTGTTTTTGCTTAGTTTTGTGAGTTCCTTGTGGATCTTTGTTATCACTTATCATTTATCACTCATCACTTATCACTCTTGTGGAGGGAAAAAAAATTTTCCCATTCGGTTGGGCTTCTTTTTGTTTTGTCTGTTGTCTCTTTTGCTGTACAGAAGTTTTCTAGTTTAATATAGTTCCAGCTGTTTATGTTTTCCTTCATTTTTTTGCCATTGTAGATGTGTGATTTCAGAAGCATAATTCAAGATGGGTTTTGCCCAAGTTTTCCTCTATGTATTTTATAGTTTCAGGTCTACCATCCAAGTATTTTACCCATTTTCAGTTGTTTTTGAGAGGTCAACATAGTTGCAAGTTACTGGTCATTTATACACATTGGTTGAATGAGCACTGCAAATATGCTTTATCCACTATTATTCACAAATTCACATAACTAATATGACATACCGTGGCTTGTTTTCATACCAAGCTGTGGGTAGGCTAATTCCAAGACCTAGTCTTACTATGTTTCTTGATGTGGTAAAGCTCATCATTTCTAAAATGTTCATTGTTGTCATCTCATAGGCTTCATCAAAAGGCTAACACTGAGACAACTGCTATTTTGTTCAGTAATTGTTAAGGGTGGGAAAATGAAGTTATATAGCATCTGCAGGTTTTTGTAGGCAAACAAAACATGGGTCCAAATAATTGCAATATAATGTAGAAATGTTAATGATATGGAATAAAACAAGATGAAGTGCCATGATTACTGAAAATCTTATCAAAATGCTTATTATTAGACACACATATGTTGAATTTGCATATTAAACCTCTCCTTAAAAATCCTTATCAATTGCATGGAATGCTATAATTAAGTGAGCAATTAAACTTCACTGTGTCCCCCCGCCCCCAAAAAAAAGAAAATTAGGCAGAGAATCTGAATAGACACTTTTCCACAGAAGACATACAGATGATCATCATCAAAAGATGCACATCACCTCTCATTATTAACAAAGTGAATATCAAAATAACAAGATAACTGTGAGAATGACTAGCAACAAAAGACAGAAAATGACAAATGTTAGAGAAAATGTGGAGAGAAAGGAATTCATGTAAATTGTTATTGAGAATGTAAATTGGTACAGAAATGGAAAACTGTACAGACTCCCTAAAATTTAAAAATAGAAATTTCCTATGACTCAATCATCCCACTTCTTGGTATTTGAACAAAGAATGCAAAAACACTATTTTGAAAATATATGCGCACTATCATAGTCATTGCAGTATTATTTACAATAGTTAAGAGTACACATATTTACATTATTTACAAAAATATATAGCCTTAATTTACATAATTACAAGCATTATTTACAATAGCCAAGAGTACACACTAGCTAAATGCAGATCATTAGATAAAGATGTAGTTCATCACATTGTAAGTCCTAGGCAGGTAAATTATGCAAGAAAAAGAAAGGTTAAACAAACTGAGAAGACAAAAGTAAATTGTCTACATATATTTATCACATAATATCATATATGGAAAATCCTAAAAATTACACTAAAAAATGATTTTGAAATAATAGAAACTGTTAAGCCCCAAGCTACAAAATCAAATGTCAGATGCATTTCTATACAAAAGCAATGAATCAGTGGAAAGAGAGAAAAACAATACCACTTGCAATCAAAAGAAAAATAACAAAATACCTAGGAATAAATTCATCAAAGGAAGCAGTGGCCTTATACACTGAAATAAACTGAGAAAGACACCAAGAAATGGAAAGCCTCTCCATTCTTGGGTCAGAAGAACAAATATTATCCAAACTGATCATTCCACTTTACAGTTTTAAAATACCAATTTCATTATTCATAGAAATAGAAAAATTCCTAAAATTTGTATGGAGCCTAAAAAAAAACCTTTAATACAAAATTACAAAAACAATCCTAATAAGAATGAACAACAGTGGCATCACATTGTAGTCTTGAACTACAGTAATCAAAACAGCATGATATTAGGGGAAAAAAACAAAACCAGATCTGCAGATCAATTGCATAAAATCAAGAGCCCAGGAATAGACAACTGATATGATGAAGATATGAATATATACAGAAGAAATTTTCTTCAATAAATATTACTACAGAACCTAACTACCACATACAAAAGAATGAAACTAGACCCCTATCTCACAAAATATTCTAAAATAAATTTAATATGAACTAAAAACTTGACTATAAGTCCAGAAACTATAGAACATGTTAAAGAAAATACAGATGACAAGTTTTTTTTGATGTTGCTTTAAAGGTGTCTTTGTGAATTCATTTCCAACAGCAAAAGAAACAAAAGGAAGTATAAATAAACACATCAGACTAAAAAGTTTCTACTCCGTGAAAAATGCCATCATTAAAAACAAAAAGACAACTGAATGGGAGAAGATATTTGCAGCCAATGTATTAGACAAGGAGTTAGTATATAAAATATGTAAACAACTCAATCAGTTCAATAACAAAACACATACAAACTTTGTCAAAAACTAGACAGAGGATCTAAATAAGCACTTCATCAAGGGAGACATACCTAGGGCTAAAAGACACATGAAAAGATAGGCAACAGTTTAATACTGCTTATCATTAAGGTCATACAAATCAAAACCACAATGAGATTTCACCCTAGTTAGTATGACTATTATCAAAAAGTCAAGAAACATAAACGTTAGTGAGCATTCAGAGAAAAAACTAGGAATTCAAACTGGTGCAGTCACTATGACAAAAATATGAAAATCCAAAAGTCAGAGACAGAATTATTACATGATCCAGTAATCTCACTTCCAGATATTTACCCTAAAAAAATGAAAACACTAATTTAAAAAGACATATGTACCCCTATGTTTATTGCTCCATTAGTCACAATAGCCAAAACAAGGGAATAACCAAAGTGCCCTACAGCTGATGAGTGGATGAAGATTTAGTATCTGAACACCATGCAGCACTACTTAGCTACAAAAAAGGAAAAATAAAAGAAAGACTGTCATTTGTGACAACATAAACCCTGAGAAAAAATTTGACTATGCTAAGTGAAATTAATCAGAAGAAAGGCAAATACTGCATAAATTTACTCATTTGAAGAATATAAAGAAAAAACACAAATGAATAAACAATACAAAGCAAACCCTTTGGCTCTGACAACAGAATGATGGTTGCCAGAATGGAAATGAGGCAGGTGATGGAACAGGTAGAGTAGGCCAAGTGGGTGATGGTAGGCAATGACTGAACATTTAGTAATGGGAGGTGTGCTGATACATACTGCTGCTGAGGTGAAAAACTGTACACTGAAACCTATACAATGTTGTGATGCAGCATTATCATAATTTTAAAAAGGTATGCCCGTATAAAGTAAACAAGTAAGATAAAGTTGCAGATATTTTTTTATCAGTAATAATACTGCATGGTAAAAATTACCTGTCCCAGCCCACATCAGGGATGAAGGGAAAGGGAGTTCAGAAGGAAGAGAGGTTAAAGTTCAGAAATTAAGATGACCCTAATTCTTGCTGATAAATTTCACATAGAATGTATAACTGAGAGGTAAAAGTCAGGAGGTGATCATGGATTCAGCCAACTAAGACAGATTGGGGTTGTTGACTAGTTAGCAGGCAATTATTATGCATATGATAACTGCCCAGCATAGTCTTAGATTGACTCTCAATGAGTTTACAAGCAGTCAGTGTCATTCAAGGGCTTCAACTTGTCCTCTGCTTACCTTGCAGTTCAAATATGATAAATTTGCATCACTGTTAAAATGCTGTTTTCAGTCTGGATCTTATATTAAATGAAATCCTGGTTTAAACCAGAGTATATCAATGGTCTAACCATAGATGTTTCAGAAAATGCAGAGCTGGTCCTGATTTATTTCATCTCCTGGTTTACTTTATTACTATGATTAGCAACTGAGTAAATGGGTAATGGAATTTTAATTGACTTAAGTTCCAGCTATTGTTTCCCAACTTAGGGTTCAGTTGACACTAATTCCTTCTTTATCACTATATTGTCTTCAATAAGCAAGAGACAAGATTCACCAAAAAGCACATTTGCAATATCCACCTAAAGACATCATGAATTTGGGGAAAATTAGTTTTCCTGCAATATCTATACATAGTTTTCAGAGAATAAAATTCTAAACTATCTGCTTGGTGATAGAAGGAATTTTCTACATAAACTAATAAACTAAAAAGTTGTATAAATCATAGAATGATGTGGAGAAAAAAACAAAAAACATTTCCCCAGTCAAATCAAATGGTTTCACCAATATTTGGGATATAAGAAAATCAAACAAAAGGCCAGGAGGAAAAATCAGAGCAAGTTAACAACCAAATTAAAGTACACAACTGAGGGGGAGTGAGGGTGGAGGGAAGGAGCAGTCAGGGAGGGGAAGGTGGTGGATGAACCCTGGGGAATATAAAAACATGAAAATATATATATAATATATATATAAATTATTTTTAAAAATTTTTTTCCACAAAGGACACATATTTTTAATATGATGATTTTCATTTCATCTCTACCCTTCAGTAAAGAGGATATATTAAGATGTACTCCAATAATAAAGGAACACAAAATCCATTGTAAAAATAAATCACTACAAATATTAACATATAAACAAATAACAGTAAACATCATTTGCAACAACCTTGCTTCTTGTCCAAACATATTGTATCATAATACCCTAAATAAGATATATTGAAAAAAAAGTTCATATTTTTTTTTAATGAAAGCATATATGAAAGGTATATGAAAAAATGTTCAACATCTCTTATGATAAGGGAAACGCAAATCAAAACCACGAGACGCCACCTACACCAGTGAGAATGTCTTAAATTTGAAAAAAAAAAAAAAAAGCTAGCAACAACACAACACATACTGACATGAATGTGGATAAAAAGAAACCTTCTTACACAGCTGGTGGCAGTGCAAACTGGTTCAGCCATTATGGAAAGCTATGTGAATGTTGCTAAAATCACTAAAAATGGTTCTACCTTGAGACAAAGTGATTCTACTCCTAGAAAATCCACCCAAGGGACAGAAAAATATTAATTTGAAAGGAAATTTATACTCCTATGTTTACTGCAGCACTATTTACAGTAGCTAAGATGTGGAAACAACCTAAATGCCCAAAAACATTTGAATGGATCAAAAGATATGGTATATATATATGCAATGAAATACTATTCAGCGATCAAAAAATAAACTTATGACATTAGTGGCAACATGGATAGAGCTAGAAGGGATTTTGTTCTGTGAAATAAGTCAGAAGGAAAAATGAAAAATATCAGAGGGTTTCACAAATTCAAGGAATATATAAAAGGCATTTATTACGTTTGTGATAACTGCCCAGTGCTGTCTTTGACTTGGTTCTTAATGGTTTTTGAAATAAGCAATATCATCCAGGGACTTCAGCAATACAGTGATTAACAAGGAATTAGTTCCAACTAAACTCTAAGTTGGGAAACCAAAGGGTCAAAAACAAAAAATAAAAAAACAAAAAAAAACCTTTGCAGATCAACTATAAAGCTAAAGCAGGGGAAGAAAAAGGTTCAAAACAGGAAAGGGAAGAGTACACATGACCAGGGTGACAATACACAGGTGACGTGATGGTGGGAGCTTTATGGGGACTGCACCTAAGGGGCAGTCTTCTAAAATTTGTATAAAATGATCAATGTGAGGGTAAACAAAAATTTTAATTAAAAAGCTTTCCTTAATTGAAAAAAAAATGTGCTGTATTCCCTGTGGTTGAAAAGGAATTGATATGAGGGAGGACTGCAGCAGCAACATTTGAGAACTCTGAAAACAATGCTGGGGTGATCCAGGGACCAGGAGCTAGACTGTCTGGCTTTGGTGGAAGCATGGACACTACAGCAGAGCAAACAATACAGATGAGTGGATGTGATACAGGGGAGTGACGCAGTTGAAAACTCACACTGCCCTCGTGGGCAGGGCAAAAGACCCACAAGAGAAGATGGGAAGCACCAAAAGGGCAGACATAAAAAGATGAGCCAAGAAAGAGGAGAGGAAAATGGCAGGTGGATAGAGGAGGCCCATGCAACCAGGCTGGGCAGGAAGGGCCCTGGGAGAGCGAACTGAAGCTGGCAAAGAGCCATAGTAGGAGAGTGGCTGGCAGAGTGGAATCAGATGCCAAAATGGCAGGACGGGGGTGACCAGGAGCTGCTAAGGGCAGGTCTTGTGAATGTGGCCAGATTGCCCTCCGCCCCAGAAGGCAGGCCTGGTAAAGGAAGTGTGTGGAGCCACAGCAAGGCAGTATACTTGGAAAGTTGCATTTGCAGCAGCATTTTTAGGAAAAGTTTGAAAAACCTTGGAGAAACCACAGCTCAGAACACTGGAGGGAGAAGCAAAGATAAGATACTGGAGAAGGACTGGACTTGCAGGGTGCCTTGGACATGTGTTTGGGACCTTCAAACTAAACATTACTTGGGGTAAGATAACTGGTCACTTGTGGCATTAGAACTTTTCGTTTTCCTGGTTAATTTCCCTTGTTAAATTGCTTTGTAACTTTGGCAACTGCTGTGCACATCAGTGAGACAAATCTGGTAAGAAGCTGGATGGGCAAAACCACATTTTAAAAATGCCCTTTTTTTTGGAGGTTTTTGCCCTTTTTGACCCAATTTCAGACATACTTGGTGACAGGTTTATAATATAGCTCCAGTCTGATTATCTCTCCTATTAAAGTATCTACAGGCACTGTATCAGCACAGCAAGAGAAAGGAAGAGGAAAAGAGTAAGTACACATGGAAGCACAGACGGATCACTAAGCAGCAGTGGGTTCACAGTGGTGATTTGAGCTCAAGGAGCAGTGCCCAGAGATTAGCTCTCACTGGGTGGTCCACAACTAAGGAAGAGTTGACAGTGAGTTGCTTTTATTCTTTTCCCTGCTTTCTGCAATTAAGACCTTCACTACTTCCTGTTCCTCTACTTCCTTTCCATTCTGAGTTGTCTCCCTGTTCCGACTTCCACTCTTTGAAAGAAAAAAAATATATATCACCCTAAGGAAAGATACATTAAAATTTTTGTGATTCTGGTTTTCTTCTTCTCTTGTTCCTTTCCTCCCCCTTCCAGCCACTCCCTCCCCTTCTTATGAATTCAATAAGTCAGAAAGAGGAGGCAGTATTGGTGGACCAGAGAAAGTGACAAATCCTAAGTAGGGTGAGAGCATTCATGTGAGTTTGATGGATACAAATTTTCTGGAAAACCTACATTTCTAATATGAAATAGCTGGAGATTTAGTGATGGAGATACCCCAGTCAGAGACAATGTCCCAAAAAATAAACTATAAAAAGTTTGCATAAACATGCTGATATGAACTACTATCACCAGGGAAATCTGTGATAAACAGGAAACATGACAGTCTTCCTAGGAAAGGACCCTTCACCACCACCATTGTAACTTCTTCAATGGATATTATCTAAGAGTGTGCTTCAAATTCAGGCATTTAATGGCTACATTATATAGTGGATCCACTAGCATATATGAACTGGGCAAAGTCTGGAAGGTACAAGCTTTTCCTCTCAGCCAAGGTCAGACATATTGGCATGCCAGGCTAGTGAAAGGAGATAGGAAGATAAGATCAAGGCAGAATTCAAAATTTGATGGTAGGGGTCTGGGGATGTCTGAATAATGTGGTGAAAGAGAGTTGCTTTGGAGAAAATGATGCCAAAACTAGCTGACAGCCATAGAGCCACACCTTTCAGGACACCCCATCAGGTATTGAGAATTCAGACTCATTAGGCACCTTGAAATGTGCCAGGGGATCTATGTACATTCCACACCCACTTGGAGGGATGTCAGAAATTTCAGTGGTGCTGCAACCCTATACTCTCCTAAGTAATCCTACTTGGGGCAAGAGCCAAATGGTAAAAGTCAAGACATTTATTAACACAAAAGAAATATTCTGAGACTATGTTACAGCAAGCTGGACTTCCATACACAGGAAAAGGGCAGTATAGATGGGTAAAAAAGCATCTATCCACAGACATGACAACGAAAACCATTTTTACTGACTCTCCATTCAAGATGAAACATAACTGGGAAATATCAAAATGCCCTCTGATTCCAGTAAAATAACTTGCCAGAGGTATAATTTTCTCAAATTGCATCCATTTTTATGAGTAAGTAGGGCAGTTGGCAGCAGTTCTAAGATGATTACTGAGATAGTGTAGCTGCCATTCCTTCTATGCAAGAGCATCTTCCTTTAATGCAGCCACCACCACATTCTTAAGGCTTCCTGGCATCCCTCCATCCACTCTCACTTCCTATCAATAGGCCCCAGAGATCTCAGAAAGCTGACACCTCAATTCTGGAACTGTTACTGATCTGCCTCAGTGGCCCAGCAACCGAGTCACGCAAGCATTTAGAGTGTCCATTCTCCTCTCAATAAGCAAACATCTGTTCCAGAGCAGCCTGCCTATCATTTATGCCAAATGAGTTCAATGATGCTCAGAACTTAGGAAAGAATGCTTTACAGTCAAAATTACTTAGGTCACCCTCATTAGGTTCCATTCATAGGTAAAGTGTCCATGTCTGAAATGTTTACTGATCTATGAACTCTTAGCTCCAAACCTACCTTCTTCATTCAGCTTTGGGTACTAGGGCTAGAACTGCAAACATCTTCATCTCTCGGGGGGAATCTCCTAGATAGTACCCATGGTAATACTCAAGGGACCCCAAAGACTGCAAGAGAGAGGAGACTTGCCCTCTGTTCACTGCTCTATGGGGTCTCCTGCAATACTTCATTCCAACAGCAGCAAATGATGACTCTGATATGTGATTCCAGTTTCCATTTTTTTTCCAACAGTCCAAGAACTGACCACTTAATGTCACCTCAGAAATACCACATCAACAGATCCACAGGGTCCCTCCTCTGAGGTTCTCAATTCTGATAACCTCAATTTTTGCTCCCTGAAGCCTGACTGGCAGCTGCTTTCTTCTGTTACTCTCTGCATGTTGCTTCAACATCCCTATTTCAATTCTCTAATATGTAAATACGTATTTATTTATATCTTTATATAAAACTTCCTCGGTGACAATAACTACTCTTACATTTCTCCCAGACCCTGTCTGATATAAAACGTACACTAATTTTTCTGCCCTATTTTGTCTGCACACATAAAACAGGAGAATGCAAAATTTGACACCAAGTGAAGTTTTCATAGCAGGTAATTGTTTTTAAACTAACAAATACCCTCTCCCAGAGCAACAATAACAGCAAACACATGGAAGTCATGGCCTGCTTTCCAATTGTTCTTTTCCTTTGTTATTGCCTGTTAGTGAAGGTTTCAAAGTTAAACTTTACTGATGAAAATTTCATTGGTCAGAATTCTTATTTTACATGAGAAATAATTCAATCTTGAGCTATGAAAACTTCAAATGTTCTTATATTGGTTTCCTGTGGCTGCTATAACAAATTACAACAAACATAGTGGCTTAGAGCAATAGAATATGTCCCTTCACAGATTTCGAGGCCAACTCTGAAATCAATTTATCAGCAAAGCTGCTCAGAAGAGTCTGTGGGAGAAACCACTCCTTGCTTCTCCCAGTTTCTGCTGTTTGTTAACATTCTTTGGCATCTCTTGCCTGTGACTGCGCTACTTCAGTTTGTCTCTGAAATCAATCATTTCCTCTTCTTCATATTCTCTATATGTCTAAAAACCTCTCTGCCTTCTCTTATGTGTGATCACATACTACTATCCAAATAATCCAGATGACTCTCTCAAGATCCTTAATCACTTCTTTCACTGTGTTAAGTAATATTTACAGGATCTGGTCATTAGGACTTGGATGTTTCTTTTTTTTTAATTAATCATTGTGTTTACATATTTATGTCTATACATATACATATATGTATACACATACACATATGTATATACACATACATATACATATGTGTGTGTGTTTTACATCATTGCTTCCCCGGGGTTCTCCCTCCCCCCTATCACCTGTGAACCTCCATCTTGATCTTCTGTGCCCCTCCCATCTCTAAATTCTCCCTCCCCCTCTCCATATTCCTTCCTAACTGCCTGTCCCAGCTCCGCTGTCAGCTTATTTTGACTTTTTCTCTAGTCTTTTGTTTGCTACTCCTATATCTCATCTATAGGTGAAATAATATGGTTTCTGTCTTTTTCTTTCTGACTTATTTCTGCTAATATGAGTCCCTCTAGGTCCATTCATGTTTTCACAAATGTTTCATGTTTGTTGGTTTTGATTACAGAATATTCCATTCTGTATTATATCACATCTTTTTCAACCATTCATCAGTTTGGGGGCATTTGGATTGTTTCCATATCCTGGAAATTGTAAATAGTGCTGTGATAAACATCCAAGTACAGGTGTCCTTTTGAATGAGTGTTTTGTATCCTTTCGGTACATTCCCAGTAGTGGGATCACTGGGTCAAATGGTAGCTCCATTTTCAGTAATTTGAGAATCCTCCACATAGCTTTCCACAGTGACTGGACCAATTTGCAATCCCATCAGCAATGTAAAAATGTTCCTTTCTCTTCACATCTACATCAGCACTTGTTACTTTTTTTTTTTTTTTGATATGGGACATTCTTGTTGGTGTAAGATTGTATCTCAGTGTGGTTTTGATCTGCATTTCCCTGATCACTAGTGATATTGAGCATTTTTTCATGTACTTATTGGTCATTTGTATTTCATCTTTAGAGAAGTGTCTTTTTAGTTCTCCCCATTTTATGACGAGGCTTTCTAATTTGCTTTGCTAAGTTGTGTGAGTTCTTTGTGGATCTTTGTTTCAGACCCATACCACTTCTATGGATCATTTCTCTCGTTTGGTTGGGTGTCTTTTTGTTTTGTTTATTGTCTCTTTCACTGTACAGAAGCCTTTTAGTTTAATGTAGTCCCAGATGTTTATGTTTCCTTCATTTTTTTAGCATCTGTAGTTGTGTTCTGAAAGGGGTTTCTGAAGTGTAAATCTTAGAGTGTTTTGCCAAATTTTCCATTTATTTTATGACTTCAGGTCTTATTGGGTGCATCCTTTTAGACCACCATTTATCCTATGCTAGTTGCCTCTCATTGACCCTGTACTCTTTCTGCAATGGGAATATCTAAAGTTCTTAAACCATGTCTGTCCCATCATTGTATTTTAGAATCAGGTAATCTGTTTTCTATATTCATAGGTCTTATATGGAAAGGAATGTTGCTCCAAATTGAGTAATGCATAGATTCTCTCCTATAATTATATAATTTATATTATTATGTTTGGGACTCTTTGAACATCATTTTTAGGTGAAATTCTTAATATTAAAATTGATGCTGAAAGAGTTGAGACTTTGGGGATGTGGTGGTCTGGTCAATGTATTCTGCACATGATTGGAGGTGGACCAGAAAGTAGATATAGTTGACTAAACTATGGATCTCAAAAATATTATAATCACATCTTAATTTTCAGAACCAGTGAATATTACTCTCTATGGCAGAAGATGTGATTAGAGATCTGAGAAAAAGAGCTTATTCCAAATTATCCACGTGGATATGCAACAATATGCACCCTTATGAGAAAAAGACAGAGAGGTTTTGACTCAAAAACACTGATTAGAAGCGATAGTGGAAGAAGCAGCAAAGATCGGTGAGCCAGCCGCAGGTCATGGACATATGAAGAAATGTCAACAAGCACCAGAAGCTGAAAGACTCAAAGACTAGCTTCTCCTCACCGTGGTGTTCAGAAGGAGAGCACAGAAATAGCCATAGAACTTAGATTTCTGCCTCCAGCTGGGGGGTGGGGACTAGGGAGGGGGTGAGGAGGTAATTCTAGCATTTATCTTAATGTATGCAACAATTTACAAGTAAAAAAACAACTGAGCAAGAATAACTATTCCTTTTATAACCTATTAAAAGTTATGATGGATATGGGTTTCAAAACATTTTTGAAAGGCTCTAGACAGTACCGTGAATTAGATTTAGAAAACATGTAGCATCCCATTTTTGTTTTTGTCATTCATAGGTTCCAAGGAATGGCCTTTCCAACTTTATTATTGAGCTTTTATTGGTTTATATCATTGTTTCCATAATAGAAGTGTAGGATACCCCTATTGTTTCCATAACAGAAGTATAGGATGCACTCAGCACCAAAGAAACTTTAGTGCACCACCACAGACCATATGCCCCCTATAATCCTTGTTTTCCTGCCTCTCCTTTACTCTTCTTCTCTCCTCACCAGTTACCCTCCATTCCATAGTCAGGTTTCAAGGGTTAGATTTTTCAGTTTGATTTTATCTGACCCTCTAGTTGGTTTTCTATATTCCACATCAAAGTGATCCCATCGGTATTAACTTTGAAGCATCCTAATGCTTTAGAAACATCTTAGTTTCCATACCCAACTAGATCTGTTAACTGAAGAAGAAAATCACCTAATTCAGTTTTTCTTTTTTTGAACTGCTGATTCAAATATGATATTAATAGCATTAAGTGAACTTAATATTGAAAAAATCTATTTTCATTAAACAATTAATTCTATTGTAAGAGTCCTAGAGGTTGCAGTCTTCCAATGTGAACACTAACTAAAAGTTCTGAGAGACCTACCTATTCTGTTATCTGCAGACCTCAGATATATGGCACTCTGATCTTGCAAGTGTGTAATTATCCTCCCCCACCTACATATAAACATTTTATTAATATATGAGTTTTAAACAGAAAACAATGAAAGAAGGGCCATTTGGGAGCCTAGATACTAAACAGAACTGTGCAAGCCCATGGGTAAAAATACCTAAGAGTAGTAAGCAAAGATAAAAGTTGGCATCAGAGCTTCCAGGAGTCTGATTAAATGTGGACCAGTGTGATATATAGTCAGATAGTACCCACAGACCAGGCAGGAAAGGACAAAGTTACCCAGTTACCACATGGCCCTGTAATGTAACTGCACATTAATCCTTGAACTGAATAAGTTGAAACTGAGATTTACTCTAACACAAAGCCTAAGAGTAGTAGAATACTTGCACAATGTCAATGTTTCCTCAGTAGTTTTATTAGCTTCAAGGAAGAGAGAAAATTATGTGAATAAATTAATCGATGATAATTGACATCACCTATCAAAAATAGGCATATATAACCTTTGCACATGATAGTCTGAAAAAGCATAGCATCACCTAACCAGGATTATAGAAATGAATTAAAAAATTATCTAAGACTGTCTAAATCATACCAAAGTCTATAAAATACATTACAAATATATTTGTAAATCTTTTTGTACAAAAACATATTATGTCATAAAATTTTAATGAAAGTAGGCCTAAATGGTTGGAAATCTACCCCATGATCTTGGATAGGAAGCTTTCATATCATAGAAATGTCTTGCTCTCAAATTGATTAGTAAATTTAATGCAACTCCAATCAAACTGCCAATGGTACTTTCCACAGAATTAGAAAAAAATGCTTCTAAAATGTCTATAAAAGTACTGTAGAAAAGTGAAGAACCAAGAATAAAACTTTTGAAGTAAAGGAAGATTTTCCCAGCCATTGACTCACTACAATGTCATACCCACAAATGGCAATATGATATTGGCATCAGGCAAAGAAATGAACTCAGAATAAAGCCTACACCACATATGGAATTTCAAAAGGTGGTAGAAAAAAACATGGCCAGTCAGTGGAAAAAGGAAGACATATACAAACAAATGGGTGTGGTGGTGCATGCCTCTAATCCCAGCTACCTGGGAGGCTGAGCCTGGGGATCACTTGAGTCCAGGGTATCCCAGGCAATTAGAGTCTGTGGTTCCCCAGGCAACATAGCGAGACCTAGCCTAAAAAAAAAAAAAAAAAGAAGACATATACAGCAAAGGAGTTAAAAATGTAGTTATCCTTATAAGAAAATAAAGAGATCTATTCCCCACCCAACATAAAATTTGGCTCCATCTATATTAAAATATTAATGTTAAAGGAAAAACTCTTAAACTTAATGAAAATGTGAGTATCTTCTGTTTTGAGGTATGGAAGAATAGCTACAGCAAAACAAAAAAATTTTAAATTATTTCTAAAATACCCAGAATTTGATTGTATTAAAGCCTTATATTCATAAAATACACTTTAATAAATGTAAAAAGCTAAGCTAAAATTTGGAGAAAACATTAACAACAAATAAAATGGACATAGGTATTAGTATTTAAAGTTATAAATAATCTCTAAAAACCAGTAAGGTAGAACACAAAATATACAAATAGGCAAAGTCATAAATAGGTGCTTTGGAGATGACAAATCAACCATTGAGAATGGACAGGAATAAATGCTCAACAACACTGGTAATTCAGAAAATACAAATCAGAAACATGACAAAATAATATTTAAGCCTGTATTATTAGGAAAAAAGTAAAACAAGAAACCTGACCTTATAAGATGCTGGAGACAATGGAGGTATGATTTTTTTGTACTTTTCTAACAGTACAGCAACTTTGAAAAATAAGTTTGAAAAATAACCATATTCTGTAACCCAGTGTTTTCTCTCTATGGATATACCGATAGAAATTTTCACTTAAAAAACATACACCCAGATAGTTTTCCTAACACTAAAATAGTGGAAAATGTGTGAAATATCCAGAAATAAACAGAAAGTATTAACTGTGACAAATATCTTACTATAATGTTACACAAAAGAAAAAATGAAACAACTATGGATAAAAGCAACAACATTAACTAAAAACATAATATAATAGTCAAAATTATATGTTTGAGGAAACAACATAAAGTCACAAAACTCAAGTTAAAAACAAAACAAACACTATATTATTTTTACATAAAAATATACCAACCAAATATTTCAAAATAACCAACGATGACAAAATTTAAGATAGTATTTGCTCAAGAAGGAGCCTATGAGCCTAGGAAAAGCACACAGAAATTGTTGTCACTGACAAAATTATAGTTCTTCTATTAGTGATTCTCAGAAAGGGAATAGGGAGGGTTTCCTATATAAGCTAATGATGATACTGTGATAATATGTCATCTACTAAAGATCATTAAAGTTAATAAAATTCTGTCCATCTAAGAATTTTTTGAAGCCTCTAGTATTCTCATAACATTCAAAATACTCTATTCAACACTAAATGTACTGTTTTTGTGTCTTGCTCTTATCTTATTTCTTCCATGGTGCATGTTTGCTACTTATTGAGATAAAGAAGAAAGAAAATGGAGAGAAATTGGACAAATGAAGAAAGATAATCTAATCACCTCTACTGCTTCTGTTATATAAGGAAATAGTGGTCACTAAATTCTAGGAATTTTCACATATTAACTTCCTAACTGCAGCATTTTGAGGATAAGCTCCAGAAGCTTCATGTCTTCCTTTTAGTTTGAAATCTGCTTTGTCTGCTATCATAATGGCTACCCCTGTCTTTTTGGGGGGCCATTTGCTTGTAGAATAGTTTCCATTCTTTTACCTTCAATCTATACTTGTCTTTTGGGATCAAATGTGTTTCTTGGAGGCAACAGAATGTTGGGTTCTGTCTTTTAATCCAGTCTGCAACTCTGTGTCTTTTGATTGATGAGTTTAGCCCTTGACTTTTAGAGTAATTATTGGTGTTTGTGGATCTAACAATAAGTTCCTGGTGGTCATTGGTGGTTCTGTTTTAGTTTGGTCTTTCTTTTCTTTCTATTATTCATTCTTTTTATTCTTCTGCAGGTTTCAATCTTAGGGTTTCTTGGAGGAGTTCTTGGAGGGGGGGTGTTGGTGGTAGCAAATTTCTGGAGGCTTTGTTTGTCTGAGATGGTTCTAATTTTTCCTTCAAAAAGGAAGGACAACTTTGCTGGGTAGAGTATTCTTGGTTGGCACTTTTTGTCTTGGAGTGTTTTGATGATGTGACCCCATTCTCTCCTTGCTTTAAGTGTCTCTTCTGAGAAATCTGAGGTCAGTCTAATAGGCTGTCCTTTGTAGGTTATCTGTTTCCTCTCTCTTGTTATTCTCATAATTTTTCTTTATTTTTGGCTCTTGAAAGTTTTACTTTGATGTGCCTTGCTGTATTTCTTCCTTCATTAAAGTAGTTTGGTGTCCTTTTTGCTTCCTGTATGTCTATTTTCATTTCTTTCTTCAAGTTTGGGAAATTTTCCTCTATTATTTCATTGAAGAACCTTCTTACCCATAATTTTACTAAGAGATAAATTTGAATAACATGTATCATACTTTTCAAAATGTACTAGGCATAATAATCATTCCAGGTGTTTGAAAAAAATGCAGAGATTCTGATTTAGTAGATTTGATGTGGGGACGAAGAAACCACACTTTTCACAAACTTCTATACATTTTGAGAAACACTATGATAGAGGTAGTAGATAGAGGCAGAGAACTTTCAATACAATAATATAGTCTTCCTTGACAACAAATTTCATGGCTATATTATAATTTGAGAATATGAAAGTTTTCAAATATTCCTACGACAGTCTGGTGAATGTCAAGGGTTGACTGCAAAGCTAAAAGTCTGCAATATCCTTCTAGTCAGTTATATTATATACACCAAGCATTTTAGAAATCATTTTAGACTGATTAGAAACACAGAGAAAAATGTGAAAGGATGCTGGTTTAAAATGAGGGAAATCTTATTTTCCTGAAATTTCATTTCTCTCCTGAGACACCACCACCTCACTCCAAGGTGAGGCTGACTGTCATCATTTTGACAGCTACTGAGATTTCCCCACAGTTCACAGCAGCAGGGCTGCCTTAGCACATGCAGACATAAAAGCCTTGGTCAAACACAGTGCTTCTAGCCAGACCCTATTAAACTTCAATCTGACAGTGACACCATCCATATATTCCCACCATTGGCCATGGTCATGGCTTCCAGTTTTGCATTTCAAGACTGGGTTATGTACCCATCAAAATACTCCCCAAAAACCCATAAGGAACAAGCTTTGTAGTCCACTTATTACTAAAAACAAAAACAAAAAACAAGGTAATGTTTTCAGGAAATAGAATCTGGCACACAACACTTTTAATAAATGGAAAAGAAAATACTTTCTGCATCTTTAATTGTATTTATAATATTGATTACAATGGATTCTTCCTTTGTTTTGGAAAGTGGCTCAGGAATAGTTATACACTTATTAGTTAATTTTGCATGAATAAAAAATACTTGTATTTGTGTGTCATTAATAGTAATCTGATCTCATTGACCTTAAGCTGGTTTATGTGCCTCCCTCCATATAGTTGTAGAGGACTTCCACCTTTTCATTAGTTATCTCTTTCTTAGACTTATATAGAGCCTAAGATTGTTTAAGGGGAGATGTATACAAAGAAAAGTTCTATGGAAACTAAGCACATCTTGAGCAGTGATAGAAGTTGAGAAGTCACCAAAGGAATGAATTTGATTACTGGGTAATGACAAAAGTTTTACTTCTGCTAGGTGAAAGAATTCTTTCAGTGTTCTAAATGAAGTTGGGCTTCCTGGGAGGGAAGCTAAAAATTCTGTGATCCAGTTCCCATGCAGCGACTGAATTTGCAATAATGTCCCTCCTTGTCTGTTATATGCTAGACTGCATCCCTTCCAGATGCAGAGGTTGGAATTCTGAGGTCTTCTACCATTTGAGAATGTGACCATTTGAGAGTTTATTTAGAGATAAAACTATTAAAGAGGTAATTAAGGTAAGATGACTTCATATAAGTAGGCCCCAACTAGTCTGCTCAGTGTACTTATAAGAAAGAAAATTTGGGCAGCCATGCACACACAAAGATCACACAAATTAGAAGGTAGCCACCCATAAGCCAAGAAAAAAGAATTCAGAAACAACAATACCAACCAATATTTTAACAATGTAATTCTAGCCTCAAGAACTCTGATAAATTATTCTTGTGTTAAAGACACCCAGATCTTGGCATTTTGTTATGGCAGTTCTGGCATATTAACACACTGCCAAGCAGAACTCAGACTCTGGGTTCCCCTGGACTGGAGCACTTTTCTACTTGAATAACTTGTCCAACACCAGCTTCTCCTTCCCTCACACCTGCATTTTATAATCCTCCTTCAGGCTATTTCCACTCATTTCTTCATCACTAGTGATAGTTCCTCATGTTTGCCATAACAAAATTAACAAAAATTTGGTGGCCCTAAACAAGAGAAATTTATTTTCTTGCTTTTTCTCAAGTTAGAAATCCAAAATCAAGATGTCACCAGAGTGATGCTTACTTGGAGACTATGGGAAAAGTATATGCCTACTCCTAGCTTTGGGGACATTTGGCCTCTGCCATTATATGGAGCTCTTACTGTGTTTCTTTGTTTTCTCATGGTATTTTCCTTTTCGTAGGACACATGCTGATGACCTCATTTTAACTTGATTACATTTGCAAAGATCCTATTTCCAAACAACATTACATTCACTGATACCAGGTGTTAGGGCTTCAATATATCTTTTTTGGAAGACACAAGTCAACTCATTACACTACCCAGATCAAGGAAGATTTAAATTTTCAGTCTCAAAAATCCCATCTCCTTTCATGTTTCTAATAAAAATGCTTTTGTTCTAAATTCCTTCATGGTCTTTCTAATATTCAGGTCTCTACATTTTCCTAAAGCATTAAGAACTTCTGAAATATAGTCAATTCCCATTAAATCTATCAGAGCAAGGTTGTCTTTTTTCCCTAATATTTCTGTCTGTGTGGTACACCTCAGCACTCAGAACAGCACCTGGCACTTAGAGCATTCCTTCAGAGCTTCTTAAATAAATGAATGACTGCAACCAATGTAGGTACTTCATTTTTGATGTATACTATATTTTGAGCACAAAACCCAGAACCAGCTAGTTCCTTATATAAGTATAAAAAGAAAAAATCAATAACTAAATGTTATTCTGTCTTATGCCATTAAAGCACAAGAATTTATTTCCAAAATAAGCCTTAAAATGCATCAATTAACAACTTCAATGATTTAATAAAATGTTAAAACAAATGATTGTCTTTTTTCTTAAATATGAGATAGGAATTTAAAATATGTGCTATCTCAATTAACTTAGATGCCTTTGGGAAATTATTAGACATATGCACACCAAAAATTGATCTCCTGAAACAAGTTAGGCTATAATTTTAAAAAATCCATATTTTGCATTGAAATTACCTGACTTGGATTGTATTTTGTACCCTTGTACTAATGCTTAAAACTAAAAGAAATAAAAAAATCTTGTTTCCAAAACCATTTTAGCAGGCCAAATATAAAATTTAAGATGTTGGGAGTAAATGTCAAAAACTAAAGACAAAGAATTTTCTACAGGAAACAAAAAAATCTAAATTGCTCAAGTAGTTCCTTCAACAGGAAAATATGCTAGCACATCAATCTATTTGTAATTGCATGTAGTCCTTCATCCCAAGGCTTTCAGCCTTTCTCAGTTCTTTACTCTACCACCTTTATTAGTTATTAGTACTAGAAATTATCTTATTCTATGTATTGCTTTATATTTTCATCTGTCTCCAGTACAAACACCTGGAGAGTAGGAGCTGTTTTCTTGTTGCTGAATAGTAATTGAATCATATCTTTTTTCTCAGTAAATCAGGTCAATCAACTGATTGACTGAAATAAACAGTGGCATGTTTCTTAACATGGAACATATGACCCAAAAGAGACAGGACAGTTATAAGAGAATCTATCCAAAAAAAATAGGAATTGCTTGCAGATACTGGGTAACAAGCCATCTTGAAGCAAAGCAAAAATTGTTCAAAGAAATTAAATAGAGTATTCTTTGAAAATCTGAGCTCATGGCAGAGTAAAAAAGGTAGAATAAGGGAAGCATATTTTAGAAATAAAGAATCTGAGATTCACCTGTTTCAAATATTGAAAAGTCTATTAAAATATTTTTACATGCTCAAGTTATTTCATTTACTTCCTCTATATAACCCAAAAACAAAAAACAAAAAAAAACAAAAAAAAAAACCTGTAGGTTTTATGCAGCACAGTGAAATGCTAATATTGTTGCCATTTTGTAGTTGAGGAAATTTAAAGTCTAGAGAAGATGAACAACTGTTCACAAGACCACTAAGTGGAAAAATGAACTGGGGTTTGGAACCAGAAGGTGCTAGTTATAAATACTTATTAAAGGTTTTTCATAAAGTACTATGCTATGGCAAAGAAATAAGTATTCAATAATCCATAGTTTAACTCTGGTGTATTTTCTTCTGCCAAATTCTAGGAAAATTAAAGGTAATACTTCATGATTTAAAATAACCTTTACAGTTATAATCTCATCTTTATTAAAGTACTTCTAGATATATATTTTCTGATCTATGTATGCAAACACAAATATAAGAGTGATGATATTTATATCATCTCAATAAGGGTTATTTCTAAGTAGTTGTATTTGAGGCTATTTAACTACTTTTATCTTTAAACTTTCTTGAACATGTATCTATCTTCAAATAAAATTAAATGGCTTGCCTTTGTTTTAAGAAAAAAAAAAAGATTTCAAAGATGCTCCACAATCAATACTTACTCTAGTGTTCAAATAAATTCAATTTATTTCAAGAATAAATCATCTCCACTTTCCCCCTCACATGAAGTTGGGCCTGAATATAGAATCAGTTACTATAATTTCCATATTAGTGCTCATAACTTTTCTAGCTCTATTGGTTAGATTTTCAAAGCATTTTCTGTTATTGTGAGTGAGTAAATAGTTGACATTTATACAAATTATACATTTACACAAATTAATTACAAAGTACAACTACAAGTTAGTTTAATATAATTATCTACATCTTCACTGAATCATTAAAATGTGTATTATGCATCATTGAATAGTGTCTTTCAATTTGATGCTTTCTAAATCAAGTAACAATCTTTCTTGCTGAAGTAAAGTATACTCTTAGTTTCTGAAAGATTAGAAGAAAATGACTTGGTATTCCACACTAGGAAAATAAAAGCATGAAACAAATGTATAATAAATAAGAAAAGCTGTGTAGGAAGTGAAGCAGTAGTAAGCAACAATAACTTTTTTTTGTCAGACCACATAGTAAAGAGTAACTAAGGATGTAATAATCTCTTAGATACATCACATGCATAGCTTCAGAATTTCTCCATCTCATCTCTCTTCTCAGCCTTCAACATGTTCCAAGAAGCCATCACCTGATGGGCCAGTGCTGAGACTAAAGGATCAGTGTGATTCAGTTTGCTGCAGCTGATACCACCATAACCTCTGTCTGGTCGCAGCACTTCTTGAACCAGATGAAGCACCCAGATACAGGATAAAGGATATGTTATTTTCTAGCTTCATAATATAGGAACAAAACCCAAAAGTGTGGGGGTGTTAGCTCCCCAAAGAGATAACTTTGACCAGCGAGAGAATGGAAATAGGAGGAAGTGAACTGAAAAATTCATTTTTTGTACTCCTCCTTCGGTGGACCATTTGTAGGCAAGTTGTTTGTAAAATCATGGCAAGAAACCTCTTACATTAGTGAAGACCACTGTTTCCCTCTGCAAAACAAAAATTAGCTCACAGATGCACCACTTCATGTTTGCATTCTTCCTTTTATCTAACTTCTTGTTGTTCTTATTCTCACTGTACTACTGAGATAACCCAGAGACTGGATTACAAAAATAAAGTATTAGCATCTAAACTTTGCCACAGGCTGTTTTCCAAAGCCACTAAAAATAGCTTTTGATTCATACAACCCAACAGAAAGAAAAGAAATAGCCAAATCAAAAAATGGACAGAAAAATAAAATAGATATTTCTCCAAGGAAGATACACAGATGGTCAACAAGCTCATGAAAATATGTTCATTATCACTTACCTATCATTAGGAAAATTCACATTGAAAACTCAATGAGATAACACTCCACTACTGTAAAAATGGCCTATATCAAAAAGATCAGGCCCTTCAGGCTCGGGGCGGACCCAGAAGTCGGTACTGGGTAAGCCAACTTTTCACCCCCAGCCCAGTGTGGTCGGAGTTAGGGCGGCATGGGCAGAGTGAGTCACTGAAGCAGGAGTGTGGCTGTGGGAAGTTCATCCCGGAGGGGAGAGGCAGCCTGAACCTGCGGCAGGCAGAGGCTCCCGCAGGTGAGTTGCCCCTCCAGCAAAGAGACTGTTTCTGGTTGCTACAGTAACACACCTGGGAGCTAGAGAGAGGCTGCAATTTGCATCTGAACAGGCCGGGGCCCTTCAGGCTCGGGAAGGACCCAGAAGTTGGTACTGGGTAAGCCAACTTTTCACCCCCAGCCCAGCGTGGTCGGAGTTAGGGCCTGGGCGGACTACTTCTGGTTGTCCCCAAGCCCAAAAACACCGGTGCTGCAAATTAAAGAAACAAAGACAAGCACTAACCAAGAGCTTGAAGAAACCCCAACTAAAAAGAGTGCTAGACCAAGCCTAATTGCTTGGAGACATCAAGAACTGTTTAAGGTTCATCAAGCTGAAAAAATAAAGGGGGGGGGGTGAACAATAATAAAGAAGACAGACAACACAATAGAAACCATACCTAGTCACACATTCACTCCCTGAAAAGGAACTGATCTCCCTCAAAAAGCAATGGAAACAAGATATAACCACCACTGCAGCAAAAGTACAAAGACAGAACTATCCACAGTTAAAACAGCCTTCAACATGCCTAACACCAGAGCAATAGTCACTCAATATGTAGAGCAAGTCCGAAAGGAAAACACAGGAAGAAAGAAGAATACAAATAATCAAGTAAGCCCTAGGAAAAAGGATTCACCCCCAAAGGATACACAATCTGTAGAAACCAACATGGATGACATGGAAGAAATGCTTCACATGTCAGACAAAGAATTCAGAATCAACATGACAAAAGCACTCAAAGAGGCCAAAGAGGAGGGCAAAAGAAGAGAAAGCAAGAGGGTAGAAGCTCTCAATGAACTAAAAGAAGTAGTAGAAAAATATAAAAAAGAATGTAGCAAAATGAACAATATCATTGAAATACAGAAAAACGAAATTGAAACCCTAAATAAGAAGCTGCAGGAGATACAAAGCATAAGAGGAACAATAGAAAAGCTCAAAAATGCAGGGAAAAGCCAGGAATGCAGATTAGAAGAAATAGAAGAAAGAATCAGCACACTAGAGGACACAGAAGTAGAGAGAAGGAAGAAAGAGAGAGAGTAAAACAGAGTAAGAAAACAGAAGAAAAAATCAGAGATCTGTCAGATACTCTAAAGAAAACAAATATAAGAGTAATAGGAATCCCAGAAGGAGAAGAGAAAAACACAGGATCTGAAAGGCTTTTCAATGAAATAATGGAGGAAAATTTCCCAAATTTGAAGAAAGAAAGGAAAATAGATATACAAGAAGCAAAAAAAGACACCAAACTACTTTAATGAAAGAAGAAACACAGCAAGACACATCATAGTAAAACTTTCAAGAGCCAAAGATAAAGAAAAAATTATGAGAATGACAAGAGAAAGGAAACAGATAACCTACAAAGGAAAACCAATCAGACTGACTTCAGATTTCTCAGAAGAGACACTCAAAGCAAGGAGAGAATGGGGCCACATCATCAAAACACTCCAAGACAAAAAATGCCAACCAAGAATACTCTATCCAGCAAAGTTGTCCTTCCTTTTTGAAGGAAAAATTACAACCTTCTCAGACAAACAAAGCCTCCAGAAATTTGCTACCACCAAACCCCCTCTCCAAGAACTCCTCCAAGAAGCCCTAAGATCAAAACCTGCAGAAGAATAAAAGAATGAAAAATAGAAAATAAAAAAAAGAACAAACTAAAACAGAACCACCAATGACCACCAGAAACCCAATGTTAGACCCTCAAACATCAATAATTACCCTAAATGTCAACGGACTAAACTCAGCAATTAAAAGACATAGAGTGGCAGACTGGATTAAAAGACAGAACACAACATTTTGTTGCCTCCAAGAAACACATTTGATCCCAAAAGACAAGCATAGATTGAAGGTGAAAAGATGGAAAACAATCATACAAGCCAATGGCCCCCCCAAAAAAGCAGGAGTAGCCATTTTGATAGGAGATAAAGCAGATTTCAAACTAAAAAAAGTAACAAAGGATAAAGAAGGTCACTATCTAATGGTTCAAGGGTCAACCAACCAAAAGGACATAACAATTATCAACATATACTCACCAAATGAGGGAGCACCAAGATTCATAAGACAGCTACTAAGAGAACTGAAAACAAATATAGATGAAAACACATATGTAGTAGGAGACTTTAACACACCACTCTCAACAAAGGACAGATCAAAAGAACAAAAGCTACACAAGGACACAAAAGCTTAAATGAAGACCTAGACAAAATGGACCTAATAGATATCTACAGGACGCTACACCCACAAGGAAAAGAATACACCTTCTTCTCAAATGCACATGGATCATTTTCTAAAATTGACCACATACTAGGCCACAAGACAAACATGAGTAAATACACAAAGATTAAAATAATACCAACCTTTTTCTCAGACCATAAGGGTATTAAACTAGAAATCAATAATGAAAAGAAAGAAAGAAGAA
>PVHY01018229.1:0-29700 GCA_004024945.1 Uropsilus gracilis
AAAAAAAAAATGAGGCAAATCAAGTTTACCACATTGTAAAGTAAAATTAAAAAGTAAATAAACAACCTGATAAAATACATGAGCCAAAGATTTTAATCAGACACCACACCAAAGAACTTAAGCAGATGGCAAATAAACATGTGAGCTTGTGCTCTGCATCATATATAGTCAAGAAAAGACAAATTTAAACTATGAGACACCACTACACACCATTAGACGGACTGCAGTTCAAAATACTGATGAAAACAAATGCTGATGGCGATTGAAACCAAGAGGAAGTCAACTTTATTGTTTCTGGAATGTAAACATACACTTACTTTGAAAGAAGACATGTTGCTTGTTTGGGATAAAACTAAACAAACCCATTCTCAACAATCCAGCAAGCATGCTTCTTGGCATTTACCTAAGTGAAGTGAAAACCTATGTTCGCATAAAGTCTGAACTTAGATGTACATAGCACAGATATTCATAATCACCAAGTTTTGGAAGAAATCATAATGTTCTTCTACAGGCAAATAAATAATCTGTAGCATATTCAGATAATGTGATGCTATTCATTGCCAAAATAAGGCATTACACCAAAATAAAATGTAGGTGAATCATTAATAAATAATTTAAAGAAGCCAATCTGAAAAAGTCACATACTTTATGATTTTTAAATGTACAGAATTCTGACAAAAGCAAAACATTGGAAACAATGATAATCAGTGCTTGCTAGGGAAGATGAATTAGACAAAGTGAAGAAGATATTTAAGCCTATGAAGATATCCTATATGATGCAACAAGGGTGAATATATAATAAATATATGTGCAGAATGCACAACACCTATAGTGAATACTATGTAAATTGTGGACTCTGTGATAATATGTGCTGATACTAGGTTTATCAGTTGTCAGTGTCCTGCTTCAGCGAACAATCATTTTGTTTATTTATTTATTTATTTATTTATTTATTTATTTATTTATTTATTTATTTATTTATTTGTTTGTTTGTTTGTTTGTTTGTTTGTTTGTTTGGAGACTAGGTCTCACTATGTTGTCTGGCAGGGTAGTTCCTATCCCATGGACTCAAGCGATCTCCAGCCTACACCTCCCAGGTAGTTGGAATTATAGGCGCCCGCCACTCAGTTGAACCAAGACTCGCTATGTTCCCTGGGGGTAGTCTTGAGCCCACGAACTCAAGTGATCCCTGTTCTCTTGCCTCCCAGCACTTGCATTATAGACACACACCACCACACCTGGATTCCAGTGAGAAATATTGTTAACAGGGGGATCTTATCTGTGGGGCCAGCAGGTACAAAGGAAAGCTGCATTTCTGGATCAATTTATTTATGAACTGAAAGCTGCTATAATAATAATTGCTATGTCAATATAGCAAAAACAATCCCCTCACAGTAGAATGTTGTCTTCCTGGAATTCAAATGATATAGACATTAAAATAATGACCTTTACATTAACTTACAAGAGATACATGAATATATCGCTACTTCATAGAGATTTTGAAAATGGAGTCAAGTGGCCCCCATTATCTGCAGAGGATATGTTTTCAAAATGGAGCCAAGTGGTCCCATTATCTGCAGAGTATATGTTTTTAGGGATCCTCAGTTGATCCCTAAAACAGCAGCTATTACCAAGCACATTTCTACATGCATATGTATCTATGAAAAACTTTGATTTATACGTTAGGCACAGTTGAGAGATTAATAACAACTAATATTCAATTTATTTAAGCATGGCCTGTTTTCCCCCCTCTAAATGATGTCCTATTCTGGATATTTACCCACCCTTTTTGAACATGGAAAATTGAAAGTACAAATAGAGGAACATTAGATAAGGCTGAACAGTAATGAAAGTATTTGACACTGTATTATATGTGCATGATAATCCTAACAAGATTCAATGAACACTTATAATATACCTGTGCTGTATTTTCTTTATCATATTTGACTATATGAAATATATAGAAATGAAACATTTGATAAAGTGTTAATGAAAATAGAATACTGATACATATAGTTTGAATTTAAAAAACTATATATTAAGTTCTGTCTGCCACGTGTATATGTTGATCAATCCACTAAATCTAATCATATTTAAAATATATTTAAAGATTTTGATAATCAAGATTTATGTAATACATGTTCAAAATCATGGACACATCTCGTTTTCTCTCAGTAAAAAGTTAAAAAATGTTCTACCTAAATGAATAAAAAATGTGTGTGTAATGACAAGATACAGATACAGATATAGATATAGATACAGATACAGATATAGATATCTGTACTTCCTTGTGGCCTGTAAAAATCCATGGTTAAGGAAAGTAATCTGGTAGGGATCACTGTCCTAAGGTAAAATAAATGCAACAACAATAAAACTGGCTTCATTCCTTATTATTTTTACTAGCAATATAAAGCAAAGTAAATTTCTGACCTCCTTTATATCTAAAGAAAAAGTAAGAATAGAAACACCATAGAATTCCATGATGTTCCTATATCTGGGAACTGTGTTGACTGTACCACAACACAGTATCATTTCCAAATATGTATTTTCTAGGTCAATTTCTTCTGTAGACTTGGAATATACACAAAACATGAATATCAAAGTCTTGAGAAAACCATCTATAGTGCTTAAATTGATATTTATCTTCTGTAATCATGACTGTTGTGGTATTTTTTGCTAATTTTTAATTCTACTAAGTATTGATAAATTATCATGTGACAATATGCACGGCAATGTGATAAAAGGACTTACATATCTTTGGAATATTTGCAGCAGAAGTAAGAAGGAAATACACACCCAATCCATTCATGAAGAATGATTTAATCACTGAGAACATAAAATGTCTAAGACTGAGCAAGTTCATTTTGGCAATAAAATTATTCCTTGTGTGGATCTGTTTCAGACTTCTACACCAAATATGGTGCATTTCACACAAGGGTAAGAGACTAAGGGTATCTCTAAGTAAACCTTACTTGCAGGAAAATCAATTTTCTCTATGTTAGAATCTAAGAAATGGAGAACTTAAATAATTACATATATATATATATAAATAAATAGTCCTTGTAAATCAGTTCTTCTGATAAAATTGCGCTATTTAAAGATCTCATTTTAAAACACTCTAATTAGAGATACATGTATATCTGCATGTGGATATGTACATTTTTATGTATTGAATTATTTCTATTCACTGATCACAGTGAAACTTAATAACAAGGACTACTTGTCTAATTGGTGATGCTTTCATTCGGTGATACTTTCAAAGCAGCTAAGTGGATTTTACACTGTTATCTTCTTTAGTTTCACAAATGTAAGAGTTAATGTAATATAATGAACTTAAATTAATTAAAAAATAGTTGTTTTCTGTAAAAGATAATGGTACTTATTTCCATATAAGACAGATATTTGTTAAACAATTTAATTCTTAACAATATAACTCTTCTCATAATTAATAAACAACAATTATCTCTTTTTTTTTTTTCAAGAAATTGTTTTAGTTAAAAACTCTGTTAATATTTGGGAAATTATCTGTTTTAAGATCCATATCACTGAAAAGATAAAAGGTAATATTGCATTTTTAGTCACTTATATAGTCTCTCTTATAGTGATATATTGATAAGATACAAGATCACACTTACTAAACATTATTTTCTCCTTTTTTCCATAATTTTTTAAAATTTTTTTATAGTCCATAATTTCAAGAAGGAAACTGCAGTCAGTCATGCCTATATAGTAAAGTTTCAGGACAATGAAATAGAAAGAAGTCTTCAAATTAATTTCTAAATTTCTTTTCAATTATTAATTTCCATAGAAAAATAATTAATACGAAAATAAAATTACAGATATATTAACTTTTTGTCATTTATATTTTATTTCTATTAGCACTCTAAATGTAGATAGACAGCTGGAAAGATAGATAAATAGATATGGACAGAGATAGCATATGAATGTAGATAACAATATGTGTGTAGATGTAGATGCAAATCATTATTTTAAAAACGTGTACATTCATGGCAAGGAGATACTCATTTCATTTTCTTCAATCCTACATCAATTTGAGTCTTTTAGATTAATTGAATAAGAGCGTTTCAAATTAATTGAATCAGAGCACCAAGACAATTTAAAAACTGCTTAGATGGTGCTTCAAGTTGCTGAATAGTAGAGCAGTCAGGAAAGGTTTCCCTTCATGATATGAGAGATTCAAGAAAGAAAATCAGTATCATTGATACAAACCTTTCTGATATAAATTTTAAAAATATACCACGAGTGGAGATTAACTGATGACTTCTCAGGATTACTTTTATAAGTGTATAGTAAGCATGCTCATGACAATTTAGTGAAAAAATTGTTAAAAAAAACTGTCAAAAAATAATGGAGTCTGTATTGAACAGATTGAAAGGATTATGAATGATTGATATAAAATAATTATATACTAGTATCATGATATTAGAGATATCAGAAAATTCAAGACTCAAATGCAAATCAAAGCCAGCAATGTCAATGACCAGAGTGGTGTTTGTTTAAATCAAGAAAAATCCAGGACAATTAAAATCTAATTTTGTTGTAGTTAGAATGAAAAGTTCTGTGCAAATAAAGCTAAGGATTCAGAATTAGGACTTAGGACTTTAAACATACCAAGAAGTTATAGAAAAACACCACATTGACAGCTTAAGTAAATAATTAAATATTTACTTATTTGAGCAAATGGGAATCACAAAATTGCTTATATATGTGTGTGTATATAATATATATATATGCTTCTTAAGCAATTTGCATATATAGATATACATATATATGCATGCAATATATACATAATATGCATAGATATGCATTTTTTTCTTTAATGTGAATGGGACATGTAAAAAATGCAGGTGAAATAAACAAAGCTGTGTGTGAGCACCATGGATCACGAAACCTCATTAAATGAAAAAGGCCATCACTAAAGTTTTCAACTCTCAATTATTTCTAGTAGGAAAAGAAATCACAAGAGCATGATTCCATCCAAAATGAAACTCTTAAAACTTTAAAATATCATCCACTTTGGATATCATAATTATCTCTACATCATTGTAAGCTATAGCCAAACTTCTATAGGTTTTTAGTCAGGGTTATTTTTAATTTGCAAGATTTATTTAAATGGCTGCATATGCAACTGCATTCCATTTTGATTTTAAGTTGATGAATGAACATTATTACTTTAGGCAATTAAATGAATAAAGATTAAAGATTTTAAAAAAGTATTTTTCCCTACCCAAATGCAAAGAATACTCTTGAGAACATGCCTCTATCTGCATTTATGGATTCATTCCAAAGATCCTCCATGCATGGGAATTCTTAATTCTAATACCTCTATCCACTTGATTAGTATTATAATATACTGGCAAATACCATGCCAAACAGGAGAATTGCAACAGCATTAATTCAGTTCTTTGTTTCTGTTAGATGTAATTTAAAAACCATGTTTTGAAAGGTTTAATAGTCATTGTGCTGAATATTTTTATTGGATAAATATAGAGGTCAGTCAAGTCTAAACAATAAAATTTAAAAACACACCAATTTCCTCTTAGACGTGTTACGGAAAAAAAAATCCAGCTTTGTCCTATATAAATTTGGAAAATTATGAAGAAATTTAGATTTTCAATTAACATTTAATACACATTTAATGATTCTTTTTTCTACGAGTCTGAAATTATTTACATGGTAGTGATACAGTTAATAATAGAATTGTAATTAATTTTTGTATCACCCAGCACACAGCTATAATACTGTTGTCAATAGCAATGCTTTTGATTCAAAATCAAAGAAAAGTGTGTTTTGCTTGTAGTACAAAGTTGATGGCTGAGGCCCAAAACATTTAATGGTATCTTCAGGAATCACTAAAAATTGTGTTAATCAGTTAAAGAAAGTCGTTCCTAATTGGAAAATTATCCCTACTTAACTATGTGCACGTCTTCATGGTGCTCAGAAAACAGAACTAGATTACCTTGATTAACCCCATCTACCTGGTAAAAGCCTGCTCAGTTGATTCTATAGTTAGAAAGAAGAAAAGTCAATCATTCCCAATTGTGGTGAGTAACAGAATTTGGTTTCTGGAAAAGGTGAACTACTGATTCCATGTCAATCATATTCAATCACTGAATGGTGATATAAATAGTGAACAAGACATCTTACACAAATGACAACAAACAGAAAATCTAATATTGCATCTGTGTGTGTGTATGTATGTGTGTGTGTGTGTGTTTGGATATGTGCTGACTTATTGGACTACAGATCAGGTTAACTTAAAAAAGTACATATTAAAAAAGATGGTTTTCATTTTAGTTTTATTGTAGTGAGCAGTATCTTTATTTTTCTTGAAAGGCACCCAAGAATAATTACCTTTGTGAACCAAAAATATACAAAACTGTACAGAATAAATAGTTTATAGAAATCTAGCTATACTTTCCTGTAAAATAAAGCTACATTGTCCCATTCTTGAGGCAACTTAAATCACTTACCCTTAGACGTGCCTTTTGCTACTAATTTATGGCAACTAGCAGTATACAGCAATAAAAATAAAATGTTTTCCTATTTGTTTTAAACCTGTGAATTATTACTTGTCACAAGAAACATTTCTATCATGGTCATTCAAATTTACAAAGATTAATTCTATGAAATAAACCCAACTTAATAGATGCACTAATCATATTTACAATTGAATATCAGTAGCATTTTTAACATTTCCCAAGAATAAGAATTAAACTTTGAGCACAAGTGACATACCTTCGTTCACAGCAGCATTGACAATATTGTTGTCCACACAAAATGTGCAGAAACATAAAAATATTTGCTTACATATTCACCTGAACTATGAATCACTGTTATTTTTAAATTCAGAAAGCAGATCAGTGGCCTTTTTTCCCCCAATCCTCAAATGTTCAAAGATTTGGGCCACACATAACCTATGTAATTCAACATTCCTGTTTTTTTTTTTTTCTACAAACATTTGTATTTATAGTTCCAGTTCCTTTTGCCTTTATTGCAAGAAAATTAGGTGCATTTGACAATGTACATTTTGGAGTACATATACTGATTATATAAACAATATATTCCTACAGTATAACTACATATACAGGTACAACTTTTAAGTTACAAAATTCAATTATGTAAATCCATGGATAAAGTAATTCGAGAAAATAAGCATCACTTAAATATTGAACCATTTTATATGTGCAAGAGGACTTCCATGAAACACTTTTAAGCATATGGAGAAATATTACTACAATCCTTAGATGATTTACATTAATGATTTTTTTTTAATTGGGTACAGACAAAATAGCCTGAAGACATTGCAATGGCTTCTCCCAGTGATCCCTGAGTTTCTTTTTCTTTTCTCCTATAGGGTAACTGCTGTGCTTAAGTTCTGATTGATGATACACTTATGTAAGGCACTTATTTACAAGATTTGAACTTCAGACAGAATCACAGCATTTCTGTGAAAGTGCTCTAAGTTTTCCTCTATGTTTGCTGCTCCAGGACTTCTAAATAGTCTGGTTCAGCGTGTAAATTAGCTTTGAGTTCAAAATACTCATTTTTAGTCTGTTCTACTAATACCTTCCTTGGTCTTGAGTACATTAGTGTCTCCATTAATTTTAACTCTCCGTGGGCTCCAGGAATATGTACTTCCATATCAGGTTGAAGTTGAGCAATGTTTTTCCTTAAGTATTCTGTGATTCCCAGTTGTTGAAGCTCTCTTTCTTTCTCTAAAATGTTCCTATATAATGAACTGGCATCCTGGAAAGATAAAAATTCAGTAGATTGGTCAGTGGTTTTGTATTTCATATTTGAGCCTGTGAGGGGTGAATGATTTTCCCGTTCTAAAAGGCTTCTTTGCAGGTGTTTGGCATCACTTCCCTCTCTTTCATTCCTTTCTTCTTCCTCTTCCAAATGCTTTGGTCCAAAGGATGGACTTCTATAGACATGAACCATGGGGCTCACCATATGCTGCTCATAGAGAGAGGCTGTGGGTCTTTCAGTAGTGTGGTGAGTGGTTTTGTGACCATACATGCTATACTGCAGGTGTACGGGACTATTGTCTCTCAACTGCTCATCTGCTTGTTTCTTTTTGTATCTTCGCCTGCGATGGAGCACAAGAACTACTATCCCTGCAGCACAGAACACGAGAGTTATGAAGACAATCAGTAGTCCTAATATTAAAACAGAGAGTGGTACAGCATCTGTAAGTGATCTTAAAATAGTGTCAGCTGCAGTTGTGGTTGTGGGAGTACTGACAACTATGTAACTAGTCTGAGTTGACAAGGATGGGTTATTGACCAAACCTGGGCAAAGAAGATCACTATTTAGTGCTTTTAATTCCTTTTTGGTTAGATGCTCTGGAGAAGTGCAGAGAATGTCATCTGTCACCGTGTTCTTGTTTAATTTTTGTATCCATTGCTGCAATCCAACCAGATCACAGGAGCAATCCCAAGGGTTATCCTCAAGGTCAATCTGGGTCAGTAAATCAAGATCATCCAAGATATTACTGACAGGTAGATGGGTAAATTGATTTGTTTTAAGGTTTATCCTGGTTAGGGGAATCCCAGAAAAAATATGTGGTGGTAAAACTTGTAGAAGATTGTTGTTTAAATACAGAACTTTAAGTTTAGGCATTGAATTAAAGGTCCCTGGTAGTATTTCCTTAACTGCATTGTATTCAAGATATAAGTACTCAAGATTTTGCAGACCAAGGAACATGCCTTGACGTAATTTGGTCAGATGGTTACCATTTAGATACAGCTTTTGTAATCTTGTTAGATTTATAAATGAGCCTTCTTCAAGAACTTCAATACGATTGTTTCCCAAGTGAAGCATTTCCAAAGTGAAGTATTCCACCAGGTCAGATTTCATTACTGTATGGATGATATTCCCTGCTAAAATAAGCTTTCTAGGATTTTGTGGAGGAGGCTTTAGATCTGACAAGCTTTCAATATTGCGCTCTTGACAGTGTATTAGAAGTCCTGCTGGAGATAATACTTTGCAGTTACAAGGTACAGGACAGTAGGGTCCTGGAAGTTGAGTAGATGGCTTTGTAATATAAGGTATCAAACCTGGAGCTTTGGTGGGTAGTTTTAGAAGGGATGTAGTCTTGGTTGACAGGCGACTATCACTTACGGAAGATGTTACCACCAGGTGCAATGATCCTGAAGGGTCTTCATGTTCTTCAAACAGTGGTGGAGTAGGGCAAATAGATTCCTTTTTCAGCCGACTTAGAATGCTTCCTTTAAAAACTGGAGGGCTGTAACATACAACATCACCAATGATAGACTGAGGAGGCATGTTTTCCAACCAAATTTTTAACTGTAGTAAGTCACAATTGCAGGCCCATTTATTATCTTCCAACTGGAGATCCAATATCCTACCAATGTGTTCCAAAAAGCCAACATAAGGTAATGTTTGCAACTGATTTCCACGAAGATCTAGATGGGTCAAAGGAACAAAGCGAAATATGTTTGGAGGAAGACTCTCAATAGCGTTGTCATTTAAAATTAACACTTTAAGTCTGTTGAGCTTGCTAAAGGCACTTGGTTCAATCACTGTAATGAAATTATTATCTGCTTGTAGAAATTCCAGATTTTCCAGTCCATGAAAGGAGTCCTCTTTAAGAATTTCTAAAGAATTGTGATTGATGTGAAGTTGCCGAAGAAGGCCAAGGCCATTAAATGCACCAGTCTCAATATCTGCAATATTGTTAAATCCAAGGTGTATTGAGAGGGCGTTGGTAAGTCCAGAAAAGTCATTTGTGTGAAGCATAGTCAAGCTGTTATTTAATAAACTCAGGTGGAAGGGGCGTGATGGTGGCACACTTATCTCCGATAACTTCTTGATACCTTTATCTTCACAATTTATTAGAATAGTGCCATCTTTTTCCTCACAGTTGCAAATAGAATCACAAGAGCCTCTGGTTGAGGACATTGGTGATTCGGACTGTGAAGACAAACAGGCAAGGAGAGATGAACACAAGAGATGAATCCACAACTTCATGTTGTCATTTGATGGAACCGATTCTGGAAAATAAAATACAAGAGCAGTAAGTGTCAGAAGCAGGACCAGAGAGGAGATAGGCATGATATTTTAAAAAAAATGAGAGAACACCCTTTAAAAAGAAAATGATTTCTTACTCTGAAAATTTAATACTTTACTACATCTGTGCTTTCTTCTAATAGGATGATAGGTATATTTTGACATGCTTTTAACTGGCACTGTAATCCAAATATAAAATTTTAGGCCAAGGAGACTTTAAAATAAAGTATTATCAGTTATATTTACAACTACCAGATAAACTGCATTTTAACAGATAAGAGAAGTTCTGAAAAAATTAATCATCACTTTTATAGATACCAAAGGTATAAATTTGAAAAGAACTTACATTTTTTTAAAATTCAAAGTAGTCTAACCTAAGATGAAAGGATTGCAGAATAAAATAAATGTATAGGTGCTAATAAAAATTATAGCAACATATGTATATTTGTATTCATGCATATGTTTATGTATATTATACTACCTTTTACTTTTTCAAGTAAATGTCACATAATCTACTGTGTTTTAACCTGCTTTGAATTGAGCTCAATATCCGTTTTGGTGTTATCATTTATTTAAAAACCTTGAGGAAACAAAGTCTCTGATCATAATTAAGTAGAACATCATAAAAACTTTGTTTTACTAATGCTGCCTTGGGCAGTTTGAATCAGCCTAATATTATCAGATATACAGATTTAAGAGTCCTCATTCAAATTTCACTTGAGTCAACCTTTGGATTGAATTTCCAGAGGCAGGATATTTCCTTGTACATTCAAATCTATTATGAATATGCTTAATACTATAAAACTAAAGAAAAAATGTTAACACATAATTTCAACTATTAAAAAAAACCTCATAAATTTCTTACAAAAAAACTCCCTAATGAGGTCTTGAAACAGGCTTTAGGGCATTGAATGTCATCACATAGTTAAGTGGTTGATGCCCTTTCTTGTAAGGCTTAAAGTCACACACAATGAAGTCTGAAACAATTGTGTTAATGCAATTATTTGAAGATATTGCTAATCCAGTAAATAAAAAAATAACATTTTAGCATATTGTCATGTGTTTGAGCTCTAAAAAAATTAAGATGTGTATCTAAAACAGCAATTTTAAAAAATATTCTGACTAAAATAACAGCAACAAGGTAAATATGTAAATTCTAATGGCATCTAACTTCTTTTCCTTTTGTTAGATATTTAAGAATTGCCTTTCCTTTCTTAAGTTTACGTAAACAAAATTGAAAGACAAGCAAATACCACATCTTATAGCTGTAAAACTTTTCCAAATGCTGGTGCTTTCATTTTTCTGAATGGAATGTGAACAGCAACTTTGGATCTAATTAAAACTCACGATCAGATAAAATCTCCTAGAACCTAGTCAATAACTCTGAAAGTAAACTTTCATTCCATTGAATATACATTGCTTTTCTAAAATGTGTCTAGTATGGAGTTTCTGGAGGCAAAGGTAATCAGAGAAACAACAATGTAGTGCCTTCCTATACAAAGGAAAACTTTGCAGACTTAATGTGTCCATAGGGAAGTCCTAAGATTTTAAACTGCTCTAAGTGTTGTACTTAGAATCACAGCTTGTACTCAAAACCTTCAACTTGTGGATTAACTTACACACACACACACACACACACACACACACACACACACACACACACAAGAACTTCTCCGAAGATTACCAAGAAAGAGTATCATTCATTTCACCAGGCATATAATCCTAAGAGAATAGTAAATAACTTGCAGAGGACAATCTCTTACTATTTCATTAATCTTCCCTGCATGTTATACTTCTCAAAATGTTCTGAGGGAAAATTAATTATTTCTTCAAAAACATAAAAATTTGAGAAATCATAGCATATTGACAATACCCGATACTACGCTAAAGTGGTCAAAATATGTTCACATATTTTCAGAAGAACATATTCTCAGAAAATGCATATTTTCAAGTAAGAAAACAAAGTAGTCTAAAAATGCAAAGATTTATTTTTTCCTGTCTTACTCTATTTCAGACACAACAATGGCATTTGGAAATGATCTTTCCTTCAGAGAACACACCTATTTAGTTTCCAATAACAAACAGCAGGCTGTACAAGGAATAGTGGCTTATTATTGTATTTGTTCTTCTTTAAGCCAGCTGTTGGGCTAAATGTCTACAGCTCAGAGAAAGCAAGCATCTGCTACAGCAATAGTTGTGCCAATGAACAAGAAGAGAACAAGAGAACGGGACAGCCTTTAAAGCAAAGTGTTTTATTAAGGATCAAACATATATTTTCATTCACTTTAGGATAATGCAAACATAGATATCAGAAAAGTCTGAAAACATTCATCTTACCTGTAAAGCAGAGACTCTTGCCGGCGTTATCTGTATGCACAACTGGAAGAGATGTTCAAAGTAAATTCAGTTTCATTATTAAAAAAAGAAACACCATCCACTACACGTTTTCTTCTCAAATACCACTTTCTGGCAAGTCCCACAGCTTCATAAAGTTAAGCCTCTGTTCAGAGACAAAATGCTGAGCATTTCATTGAAAATATTTCAGGCAGAATGCATACTAGATCATCCTGAAGCAGTTGTCCTTTTTCCCCCCAATTAGAATTCACGGCATACTTCACAGCTATGCTGAGTTTTTTTGCATATAGTTAACCATTTGCAAGCTGCTGAATGCAGTAAATAAACGAGATGTTTAACAGAGCTGGGACTGATCACTCTTGCTTTTTTAGGTTGTAGATCCAAGCTGCAGCAATGTTCTCTTTCCTCCCTTTCTAGTCTTTCTTGTTAGCTCAGTTTGTTATTAGTCAGATTGCCAAGGGCTGGGAGGTAGGCGTAAATAAAGAGACTTCTTGGCTTTTGACTCAGCCTCTAAGCCCTTCCCCATCCGAGTGCTTTAATCTGCCAGTGTCATTTAACACAAGAGACAGCTCCACCTTGGGATGGCTCAACTCCTCCTCTTTCTGCAAATAGTCTTTCCACTCCCTTTTCATACCAAAGATGGTGCAAGTGAATTATGATAAAAAATAATTACACATTGGTGTAAATGTTTAATGTTTTTACTTATTTATTTATTTATTTATTTTTGTTACATAGCAAACTAAATAATACATGATACTCAGTTCTCATTCCTGCCTAGGACTGTACTGTTTGCTGAAAAACTGCAGACCTGCTGCCTGTGGGAAGGGTTGCTTCAGGATTAATGTGTTTGCTTCTTTATTAATGGTAATGGTGGTTGAAATTGTGCACTCACTATATTTTAGAATGCAAATATGAACTACTCTCCTGCAACTGTTGCAATTGTGTATTCTCCCATTTTGTAAAGCCTCATATCACAGAAGTTTTAGACTTCATTATGATTTCTCCCCCTACAGCTAATATTTAATACTGTGAAAAATATGGGATTCACTTTCAGTTAACATATTTATTTGGAATGAAAATATAATTATTTTAAAATACATTAAAATCTTTATTTTAAATGGCTGTCATTAATCAAACAGTACTCAGCACTCTCAATAATATGAAATTGAATCTTTTTAGATACAATGAAACAAATTAAATAAGTATATCAAAGTTGAGTGTCTTCATTCATAGTATTGGCACAGAGAGCATTTTTTCCCTGAAAAAGTTTTATGAGTTATGTGTTCTTTAACTCTTAAGGTTCCTGAATTACCGCTAATAGAACCCTCAACTCTCAGATTCTTTCATTCTCAAAACACTTGTGTTTTATGATACATTCCAAATAATTGAACATTTCCACGTCTAAAATGTATATACTTGGTACAATAATGTAGTAGCAAACACCCTTGTCCATAAGTTCTGAAGACTAACTATATTACATTAAATCTTATTTCTGAAAATGCTATTTTTAGAGGTTTATACACTTTAAATAATCAAAACTGGAGAATATCAAATTGGGTTAGTATCTAATGATCATAGATTTGCACTAAAAGTCGTTGTCATGTTACTTGGTGTGAAATTTCACTTTCTTTATATTCTTTCTGTTATTGGTGCCACCATTTATTTACCAGGCATTGCATGTCATTCAAGATGGAACATAGGGGTCAGAAAGAGAGAAGAAAGGTAATAAAAGGTAATATAAAGAGAATAAATATGGGGTTTCTCTTAGACCCAGTTTGCTGCTTACTGATGCCCAAGTTAATTTAAATGGACCTAATGTGTGTGTGTGTGTGTGTGTGTGTGTGTGATAATTATAATGACTTACAATCAGTGGAAAACAAGGAACTGAAGTAATGTCCTTTCCAACATCATGCACACAATTCTCCAAATGCAACTAAGTTTTGTAGATCACTTAACAGAGGAATATTCTAGAAGTAAAGCCTATAGAGGGAAAAGTGCTCAAATAGGCATGTGAATAGACAAATGAAACAAAATTCTTATGGATTAATATAGGCTTATCTCATTTCTAATTTGGGCATTTGTCTATTTTATTCATAATATACACTTGGAAAACTTTGAAATTATTTAACTTGAATTACTTGCAGACACATTGCATGTTCTTTTTCAGAGCACAGATTACTACTGGCTTATCTCACAAAAATAAGGTAGAAGTTTCATAGTTAGTATGCATTTCCCTCTTTTGTTAATAAGTTCTTTATGAAAAAAATTAAGACGAGGTAAAAATTATGGAAGAGTGTTCTATAGCATCCATCTACGCTACTCAACATTATCTCAAAAGTAAAAGTAAAATATATAATTTAGCATATTCAAAATTATAATAGCTAAAGCCACTGTTCTCTAGATTTCATTAACTGTAATTGCTCACTAATTTGGTATAATCAATAAAGCAGCCATTCTTTCCAATATGCTTTTGGCAGAATTGTTAATTACTATGTTAATGTTTATTGCCAAGTTTTATTTTAATAATATTTTTAATTTTGCATTGTGAAGTACTTTCCCAGTATAGATTCCTCCAAGTTTTAATAGGAAAAAGTATTAAGCCATTATAATAAACACTAGATATTATTAAACTTTCACATGCTCTCCTTCCAGTGAATCCTTATTGGAGATTGATCTTAGAAAGTAATGAATTATTTTTTAGCACATTCTCTAAGTTATAATGACTTAACAGTAGCTCTGTTACTTACAATGTGCTGCTACTCTAAAGGCAAACCAGAAAATATTCTAATTACATTGAAGAATACCAGTCAGAAAGATAAACATATTTCTATTAGTCAACTTAGAGCAACAAATATAGAACAACATAGAATACTCTATAAGAGAAATTAGGATTGCCTTCCCTTTCTTGTTTACATGGAGGTGAAGATGAAAATCAACTTCCATATACAATGCAACAAAGACTAGACAGAAACATAATTTATGAATTTGTTGGCATGTCAATGTATATAAGATGAACAGAAGGAAAAGACCAAATTGCACACTGGAAAGAGGAATGAAAAACAAACAAACAAACAAAAAAAAAAAAAAACAATGAAAGAGCTTTATTTATTTTGGATAGAACTAGTTTTACCTTAGAGCATCTGACCATATTTTATCATGCTACATTTTGGTAGTATAGTGAAGACAGGTGTCAGATTGATTTTAACTCAAGAATTTGGTGTAGATAAAGGCATACTCAAAAAAAAATCGAAAGAAGTATAAAAGTCATTGAATCTTTGATAATAATATTATAGATTGAATTTGAATATTCATTTATGATTTAAATTATTGAAGGAAAAATTAAGCACATAAAATTTCTGAAATCAATGTTACATTTAGTATACTTATATAAATATTTGAACATAAATAGTGCAAATACTTTAGATAAAGCTATTACTTTGGGTCCTGTTGACTTTATGTTGTGATTGCATTGATACTCATGATAATGCCAATAAAATTGAAATTATATATATTTGCAAATAATGAGCACTTAACCACTAATACTAAAAACAAAAACATGTTACCCTTTGCTACTTCAAGCTGAAAGTTTTCTTTAAAATTTTTCATTTTTAAGAAGTACATTGATTTTGTAATGAAATGTTATAAAACTTAAAGGAATTCAAATTAATTAAAAAATAAAATAACAATCCCATAATTTCAATTCAATGATTATTTTTGTGTTTTATGTTGGCCATTTGAATTGCTAGGGAGTTAGCTAACTCCTCAACAATTAAAAAGGAAAAATCCTACCTGAAATATATTAATTTGACTTATTTGCATATATTGCATCAGAGAAAGCAATAATTCCAAATTAGTTTCTTTAGTGTTTCACAATCAAATGCCATACCAACACTGTTGAATAGGAATCACAATATTGAGTCCAGGGATCTTTATCATGTTTCTTTTGAGAAGAAATCCAGAATACTTTTATTTTGATTTATCAGTGTTAACATATGATTATATCATCATAATGGATATGTTGACCTCTGTTACATGTTATTTTGACTCAGTATACATAACCTCATAACCTTTGTATAAGATAAATAGATTTTCACACCTTTCGATAATAACACCTCTGCACATGAGAAGGACATTTGCAAAAGTTCACCCTGAATAATGACTTCATTCATTGTAAGATTCAAGCATCTTAGTGGAACCTTATATGATTAGTGTTATATTTAAAGTCACACATGACTGGTGTCTAAAAAACTTGCCTTTACATTGAACTTGTAATAGAAAGGTTAATTTGTTAATTATGTTTTAAATTTCCTTCATGGTCAATTTGGTGTGGGAGCAAAAGTATAATAATAATAATGCAAGTACTTTATGCTAGGAGAGGTTATACAACAAAGCTTCTTAGATTTGAACTCTGTTGACACAAAGGAACTCTCTGATACCACTGTTTAACTTGGCAAAACCTACACAAAGCAAAACAAAAATTGCTGGAACCTTGAACTATGAACTGCCTGTCTTCATATAATATATATTTAATATTTTATAAAATCCTTTATTAAAAAATTGCACAAAACAGCTTACCATATACAGATGAATATTTCCATATTCATGAATGAGCAACATGAATGTGAACCAGGTCCAGTTCAAAAATGTTAAACTGTGAGTTATTTTGATATTGAAGACTGATCAAAATAAAGTCAGTGTTTATTGACTTTGTTTTTCCATTGTGCTATAAAATTATTTGCATATACAACAGTTATAGGCATTTATTCATTTTTTTGGAATAGTTTTTAGGCATGTTCTTAGTACATGTAATAGTATAAACTAGTACTAAAAATCATTTGAGGTTAAAAAAAATATGGATCCCATAAATCCTTCCAATGTTCTAATTCAGCAGTTATTCTAAGTTTATAACTAAATTACTTTATAATAATTGACATTAATGGTTGGCAAATACTGCATCAAATATGCATGATAGATTACCTGAACCAATTGTAGAAGATATTAAATTCTTGATACTGCCTTTCTACTACCAATCACAACTCATCTCATTGCTTCTCCTATCACATATTGATATGTCACAAATGGGTAAAATTTACATTTGATTTTTAAAATGAAGGTCATACATGATGCAGACATTATCATCTATCTATCTGTCATCTATTTAGAATATTCTTTAGATAGTTTACATACAGATGGTCTTCAACTAGTGCAATGAGTGTTTTACTTATCAAGGTAAGATTAACAAGTTGATATGAAAATTTCGGTACCAAATTTTACATTATTTGTATATAAATAAAATTATTTATTACAATTGAATCTATGTTCGCAGAGAAAGAAAATAAATGGAAATTTACATTTGCCAATTTGCCATATATTTTCTATATATGAGAAATATTAAGCTTACTGAATGAGTCATTACTTTTATCTTGCATATTTTACTTATTTTACTATGGTATTAATATTTAAAGGAGTTTACTGAAATATTGGTGGCATCAGTTAAGTATTATTAACCAGAAAACTGAATAAATCATTAGTGACAGATTTCACTGAATAACATTGGCATTTTTCTGTTAAAAACCTTGCTTAAAACTTCAAAATAAGAAACAATACATTTATATGTGGCATTCAAAAAAAGTACTAAGCAACTTAGAGAAAATGTTTTATTCATAAATAATTTACTCAGATACTAAGAAAAAGTAGATTGACCATCATTCTATGTTCAACAAACAGTATACATTCATAAATTACCTAAACAGCTATATGAACATAAAATGAAATTGTGTTACTATAACTGCTCTTAGGATGATTTTGCTGTATTAATTTACCCCAAATGCTTCTTGCAAAAAAAAATAAGATTTTTATGATATATTTCAGAAGTATACATCCATATAAATTTACTACATTATATATACTGTATTTTCAAGAAAATTAGGTGAGATGAATCTTTTATGACCATGCTCTATATTGAAATTGAAATAGGCAACAAGATATAGAATAAATAATAAATACTCATAAAATGCTAACATTAATCAAAGTCTAATAAAATATCTCAAACCTTTATTGGTATACTTGCTAAAAGTGATGATTTCTTTTGTCATTGTGTGTGTGTGTGCGTGTGTGTGGTTTTTGTTTATTTGTTTGTTTGTTTATTTGAATGAGGTGAGGTGCCAGGTAGGAAAATGACTTCATGTCACTTCATTTTGTACATGTCATATTACATTTTCCTGAACAAAGAAGATTGAATATTGATGCTTGTAAGTCAATTATTGATTTAAGAAGGACTTTAAATCCCTAAGTTTGTAATCATTGACAGCCATAAATAATTCTCCTTGAAATATATATCCTTTTCTTTGGCTAGTTATAATTTGGGAAACATTTAATTAGTTCCTCATTTTTATTTGTTATATGATGTACCCAAATCTAAGAAATATAGATTATTTTTAAAACTTCCCCAGCTTTACACAGTTATTTAGCACCAAAACTATTGTAAGAAAACCAAAAGCCTATCTTAGAAAAGTAAATAATTCAAAACAGCACTTACTTTTTTCCTCTGTACAGAAACACATGCCTTCCACAAAATAATAGAAATCTTTAATATTATCAGAGATAACTTGTTAGTAATCCACAATTTGGGGAGGCATAAATAATGAAAAAACAAGGATTTCCAACCTAGGCTAACCTTGAATATTTGAGTATATTAATAAGAATTAAAAGAATCATCTTTCTCATCCTTGATTTAAAGCTTTTTCACTCTTTTAGCACCCTCTGCTGGATATTTCAAAACAAAGCCTTAAAACTAAAAAAGAAAGCATTTTTAAAAACAAAACACACACACACACACACACACACACACACACACACACACACACACATTAGGTCCAGCAACTTACTACTGCTTATTTACTTTTATGAATTTTATAATGGTGTTCTTTGTTAAATATCTTAAGATATTAAATTCCATATGTTTCTTGATCGCTCAGGCATATGATTGTGGGTATCAGTTATTTTTCTGTCTTTATATTATGCAAATTAACAACCTAAATTTTCAAGTATGTTGCTATTTGAATATTCCTTTAAGTCACCGTAAAATCTTCCCCTTGATATCAACTTTAAATCGATCTACTTTTGGAGAACTCATTTAGATCATCACTCATTAAAGTTAATAAGTAAACTTCTAAATTTATCTACAATTTAGTAATTTCTCAATATTATAGACTATTAGTTTGGTAAAATTGTGATATCCGCATAGTCTTGTGTTGAGTTACTTTTAAAATTTCTAGTATTTTTTCTAGTAGGTTAAATAGTTTTATAGTTGAGGGGTTTGTGAAAAAAATAACAATGATTACGATAAGATCACTAGTGAAGTCTACAGAATGCTTATGTCCACTTTCATAAGTGTACAAATACCTGCAAATAAACATTCTTTGTAACTAATAGTTTTTAGATTCATAAGAAGACTATTTTTAAAAAGAAAGGGTCTTAGAGATTCCTTGACTCACTGTTATTTTACATGAAGAAATTCAAATTCAAAGCAAGTATGTAATGGATTGAACATTAAGTTTGTTATGAATCTTTGGTTTTAACTTCCTTTTTGTCATTAAATAAAAAATCTAGAAACTGAAATAAGTGAAATAGAAAATACTTTTCATTTATATAGACTGGGTTCATTATTTTTGAATATTTGCATTCAAGAGTTGTCTATAATTCTAAAATCCATATACATATGGATATATTAAAAAAGGGTACATGCATATATTTGTAGTCTTTTTTATGCATGATCATGCAAATTGCTATTTATATCTTTGAAATTATGAAATGAGTGGTATGATCAGTACTTCTTGTGAACATACTTAAATAACATCTATTAAGATTCATCACTGATATTCAGAATGTTTCTGTGGTTTTCATATTATGAATGACAAGAATAGATTTTTGTTCAGACTAGAACATATAAAAATACAAGAATAATGGTTTATTATTATTAGATATTGCACTGACCCTCATTAGTTGCTGATTCTGTATTCTCAAATGTACACATCATCAGATTTACCTGTGACCCCTATATCAATATGTGTAGTTCTGTGTTGATATGCACATGTATAGATAGGTGAACATTTTTAAATCATCTTTGAAGCTGATGTGATGTAAGGTGACTCTATCTTCTTGTTTGAACTCTCATCCTATAAACATGTGCCCCTGTCACCACATATTCAGTGCCAAGTTTTTGTGCTTCTTTGGGTAATGTCATACTCTGAAATGGCAACCAAATATGTGACAACTTACTCTCAGAACACAAGAATGTGGTGTTATAGTTTTGGAGCAAATAAATGTGTCCAATAAGCTTAATTTGGAAAAGTGTGTGTGAGTATATATGTGTATATATATACATATGTATATATAATATAATAGTATATATATTAAATAAAAAGAACTTAACATAATAGAAGATAATGGATGAATGATGAATGAATGAATGAATGAATGAATGAATGAATGGATTGAAAATTACTTCAGGGTTATGAGCAATCTGTTGCATCCTTCCTAAATGGCACAATCTATTTTACATTTGGATCAAAGACATGTTTTATAAATGGCCGAAATGGTAAGTTCCAGAAGGTTCTAATACAAACCTACTTCTTAATCTTCCATATGTGATCTCAAAATGGTAAGCTGTGCCTTCTAATTAACTGGTTGATATAGTAAAACATGTGCACTATATTTTATAAATGCTTATAGTAACTCAGTAAAGTAATATCATTTCACTTGAGTGTTCGAAGTCTACAGAAAACATCTTTGTCTCTTTGCCTCTGCTTTCAACAATCTCTTGACTTCTATAACCTTCACGTCTTCCGGTGCTGAAGGACTCTCCAGAGGACTCACCTGTCATTACTGTGAGGTTCATCAATGAATATTTGGTTAGTATATTCATAACAAGTTCATTGAATTATGAAGGATTTTTTGATCCTTCTACTAGTGTGACAACAAAAATTGTCATTCAAGTATATTTTATTTCCTCTTAAATTCCTAATATTTCTAACATAGTTACTTCACTTCCTAACTGAAGATAAAATACCCACATTTGATATCCCACAAGTTTGTCTTTCTTCATTATTTGATCTTCCTAACTTATGTTGTTCCCTCAGACTGAAATAAGTACTATGCGTTCCTTGTCAAAAATTCTTATTGTCCTCATAGATTCATTTAGAACCCAGCATATGTCAAAAACACCTGCTTCTCATCTACCTCCATTATTTAGTAAAATGGTAGAAGTTTCATCTGTAGACATGTTAATGTATAGAACAGTGTTCGATAAAGGAAATTTCAAAGAAATGTCCTTTGAATCATACACCAACACAACATAAGAAATCAGAAAATGAGGTACTTAATTTAGCAGGAATCAAGGTTTAATTCTTCTATACGGAGTAATGTTATCTCTAAATTGAAACCATAGCCTTTACAATGATTTGAAGCCAAAAAATAAAAAATAAAATAATAGTTCCTATCAGTTTTAGTATAACTAAATTCAATCTATTACTTCCATTTGAAGTCATTAAGGCCACATTTTTCTAGGATTATAGTAATATGGTATTTGCATTATCTCATTCCTCGTCTTTTATTTCTTAATAAATAAGAAGAGTTTATATAATCAGGATGGCATATATTCTGGCAAATTTATTAAAATGTTGAATAATCACTATTATAATAAATAGGAAGCAACATAAATTTTATAAATGGTAGCATTTTCATACTATCTATACAATAAATAAAAATGTAATTGGAAATATGTAACAGCAAATCATACCAACATATATTTTAATCTATAAAGCAGAGTATTACAAATATGAAAGTATATTATATGATGATATAATATAGATCTATATAAATATATACTTACATATTTCTCATATATCCAATGATTCAAAAATATTTCTTGAATTCTAAAGTTAGACTGATAATATTAAGAACATCAATAAATTGATATATTTTAATTGGCATTGCTACACTAAGCACTTACTGTATTTTAATATTCTTTTAATCCTTACAACAACAATCTTTTAAAGGATTTATCATCCTCATTTTACATATAAAGAATATGAAAATTACCAAATAACACATCTTGAGATCAGATAACTAGTCAATAACAAAATAGAAATACCCATTAAAACCTGGCTGACTATAAAAATTATGCTTTTGGACCAGGCATGCTGGTGCATTCCTTTAAGTGGCAGCCTAGGAAGCCGTGGTCGGGGCCTGGGATCACGGTTTGAGTCTCGCCGGGGCCACGTAGCGAGACCTAGTCCCCCCAAAAAATATAGCAGGGCGTGGTGGCACGTGCCTGTAAACCCAGCTACCTGGGAATCTGAAGCTGGGAATGCTTGAGTCTGTGGTAAAATGAGCAATGTTAGCCCGCGGTTCCACAGGCAAAAATAGCGAGATCTAGTCTAAAAAAAAAAAAAAAATTATGCTTAGTGAACTAGCCAGTTGTAATGAAATATAGAATGCTTCCCCAAGTTTTGAGTTAATGATTGAGTTTGAAATATTTTAGTAAAATTTCAAATATCATATTATGTATTATATATACATTAATTTTCGGATTTTCTAATGCACATTGGTTATTGTTAAAACATCTTAGGGAAAAGATATATTTTTTAAAATATTTGTAAATGAAGTCCATTTTCAAGAAAATAAAGTTCAAAATTAGATATCTAATTGACTAGAAGTCACTGCAAAAAAATATGTACTGAAAACTTCTTAATTTGTAGTTCAATATCTCCCTCTGCTGTTAGGAAACACTAGTGAAAATTGAGCATATGTGTTTACTTATATGATAGATTATGTTTACACATTTAAAGTGTCAACATATATCAGCATTTTAATAAAATTTCTTCCATTTAAGTTTGAATCCAAAAGTATATTTAGGAAGATATTTCACTCTCTGAAAATATTTTTAAAAATTAACTCTTACACATTAAACTTATAGTGAATAACTGAAACGATGTATTTGCTCACCTCAAATTATATGTCTGTATCACAGAGTTTTTCAAAATTTTATTTAATGCATATGACATGTGAAAGAATACATAAAATATTTTTTTCTATATTAGCACAATTATTGAACATATTGACAATTGGTTGACAGTAGAATGCTCACATTTTTTTTCTGTCATACAATAGAAATTTAAAAATATAGTTTCCAGTTTTAGATTCCAGGACAAGATAATACTATAATTGAATGGATAATTTTTATAGTTACGTTAGTAAATTGATAACATGAAAAATAATATTGAATACAATATTCTAATTATAATCTTTAAGTCACAATCACCAAAAGTTCAAAATTATATAAATAATAATCATTTTCATTATAAGTTGGGAGCATAGATATTTAAAAACATGTTTGTATTTGATAAGGAACGTTTTGTGCTTTCTTATTTTATTTGTGATTGGTAGTGTTAAAATGGGAATGGGGTAGAGGAGGGAAAACAAAACATGGAAGGGAATAACACTAGGGTATATGGTGATATGATTGTGGAAGGACTCTAAAGCCTGCATCTAGGTGGAGGAAACAGCTACTATACAAGTTATGATAGCAATGTAAGGGAAAATGAAAAAAAAATCAGTTACCAATAAAAAGAAAATAAAGAAAAGAAGGAAAAAGGAAGGGAGGCAGGGAAGGAAAGATCAAAAAAAAAGGAGGGAGGGAGAGAGCGAGGGAGGGATCAAGGGAGGGGAGAATTCTGAATGTAGGACTGTGGATTAAACAATCATTGCAAACCTGCTCCAGCACAGGGCTGATAGCTCTGATCACAGTCTTCATGTCAACCTCCCAGGTAACTCAAATATTCCCATTAAACAGCTACCCTTCATTTTTCTTTGTATTTTTAGTTGATTTTTTTATCAGTTTGTTTCAATTATCATAAGATAGAAATGAATATCTTGCTTGCACAGAATACAATGTTGCTGTTTCTTTTCAAGAATCTTTTCTTTTTATAATACTAATCAAGTCCTTTATAATACTAATCAAGTCCTTTCTTCTTGCAGCATGATGCTCACATATTCTAGAACCTTCAAGTCCTTTACTTATACCTATAGTGATGAGGGGTGGTGAGAAAGACAGAGAAGAGAGAATGAGAATGAAGAATTTACAAACAATTATAAGTCCTGGTTTAGAAGTGGTATACGTCATTTTTACTACATTATATTGGAATTCACAATAAACAGGGTAGAACATAAATGGGATAAAGTTGATTCCTCTCCTGACTTACAAGCACAATCCTTTCTAGTTTTATGCATGACATCACAAATATTGACAAGAGTTTAGCCTTTTTATAACTGTATATTCCACTTTGTAAATAAACTGTATCTTCTTAATTCACTCACCTGTTGTTCACATGTAGATTGTTTCCATGAACTTGAATATCATGAACAGTGCTGCAAAGAACATCTGAAAAGGATAATTGTAGTCATTAGGTACTATAGAAACAGTAGACAATGAATAGATCAGAAGTTGGTATTCAGAAAGAGGCACAGAGACACATATTAATATTTAGTTCATCCTTTTGATATTTTGTAGACACAGCTTTACTTAAAGGCAATTGAGGCATGTGGTTACATTCATTGAAGTATAACTTGGAAAACAGTGTGGTCTTGGCATGGAAAAGTGTTAGGATGGAAAAAAATAAGTACACACTATATCAGAGAGAAGAAATGATGACAATAATTAGAAGATATCTTGATGCACTGAATGAATCCAACCTCAAAGCCTTTCAATTTTATTTGAGGGGTTGTTAACTTTTATACTTCTATAGATAGAGGGGTTGTGAGCAAAATCAGAGGAAGCTGTTTTCAAGTAAGCTACATGAGACAAACTTTTATGTGTGAAGTTCACAGGTCATTTTCATTTACTTGTCTGTTCTATGTAGCAAAGTGTGGGTCAGAAGGGGAAAATAGTGATTTCTAAACAAGATATTACACTCTCTAGAGTTCAGAGAGCAAAGGCATAATACTCAGGTTGAGAAGAAGTACAGCTCTTGAACTTGAAGTACCTGGGGGAAATGAAAAGGAGAAGGTACAAGAGTCAACAATGAACATTGTCAGGCTGATTTATGAACACTGGATAGTCTGCAAAAGCTAATGAGGACAGATCTGAACTATGAATAAAGAAAACACTTAGTCCACATTTTAACAAAGTTTAAGATGATTTAAATGGTAGTGCATATATTTCAGAGATTTAGGATATGTCTTTTGTTATATTACTGAGGTCAGCATAACAATAATTATTTCAACCAGCTAAATTTCAGTATTTTTTTTTTTCCCTAGCTGTTTTAACTGCTTACCCTATGAGGTTCATATGTGAAATATTTGTTACATAAATAGAATCTTATTTTTAAGAATAAACTATTAATATGGAAAATCCATTCATATAAATATTAACTGATGTGGAACCACTGCAAAGTGGGATTTGCAAAGTTTTGCTCTTTTATGTTAATCTGTATTTATTGGTGAATAAATGATTTAATAAAAAATCTTACATTAGTTGCAGTTTAATAGTATGAGTCAACATGTAAGCATTTTGAAAGTTATAATTCCTCTGGACACTAAACAAACTCACAATAGATTGCTTATCCTTTAAGTATTGAAAGTAATTTAAATTTTATGAACATAATCTTTTTTATTTATAATTTCTTAAGAATTATGTTTTATTCAGCATTTTGTTCCAAATAACTTATCTTAATCATTGAAGTAAAGAATATCCTAATGTTGAGATTAGAGTTTTGTATTTTTTATTTAGGTAGGTTCAACAATTATTGTATTTTTTATTTAGGTAAGTGCAACAATTTGAAAATTAAACATTTATTTTTAAATTTTTTGCCATCTGTTTTACAGATGGCAAGTGCTGCCATCTGCTGTAAAGAGCTTTCATAGGCATCGCATGACAAGGTGATATTTATCAGAAAGAATAATGTATAAAATCTCCAAATTATATCTAACTTATATGAATTTAGAAAATGAATCAATAAATGATAAAGTCAATGATATTTAAAAACTTTATTAATTATTTGATTTATCAAGTATATAGGTTCGCCTGTTGTTCTTGAGTGAGAAACATTTTTATATTCCTAATGACCTTAAATAAATTGCTCTGTGGGTTCTGAAGAGGTAAAGAGCAGCAGAGTTTTGTTTTTATTTTAAATATCATCATATCATGAAACAGATATATTGCTAAAGTGCTTGATGCCATTAATTGTACTTGCTTGATTGGCTAAAAGCAATTAAAATAGTATTTTATAGCGATGATCTTAGTGGAAAAAAACATCTAAAAATACAAAGGTCTCAAGGCATATGTATCTTATAAATTTAAGAAAGGAATAGACTTTTTATTGTAAAAATTTACATCACTAATGACCTACACACCTGTTTACTTAAAAAATTAAAAACATTACAATAAGAAAATAACAATTTTTAAAACATTTGTTATATTTTAAATGTTGATGTTATAATATGCTAACTATATGAGCTATTAAAAGGAAAGATTCTATATAAAAGTCATCTATCATCAATGCAGCAACATAGATGATACTTCTCCAGCAGATGGCATTGTTGTGAATTATAATAAAAAAATGTTAAAAGATATTAAATAGTTATGACAAAACTCCAAAAATTGATTGTCACATTTTGGCTAGGTAAACAATAGCACAAATTAATAAATCACCATACATTTTCCATTAGCTTAGAGTGATTATTTTTAAATATTGGAAATTTGACATCACATATACTCTACAACTAAAATTTGAAGAGATAATTTACTAAGTACAGATTGACTTTCTGGTGTTTAGCTGATATGTCAATCTGTCATAACAGATATTTTTGACTAATAACTTTGAGAAAAGAAGAAACTACTGTATTAAAGTACAAGATGTTGTATATAATAAAAAAGTTTATCAAATTCATTAAAAATTACCAAAACACATTTTAAAATATTAATAGAAATTGTACACTAATATCTTATAAAGGACACTGATAATATTCCTTAGTAGATAACTGGGTCCCAGAAGCACTATTTTATTTTATTTTATTTTATTTTATTAAATAATTTATTTACATATAAATTTCACATCTCTGTGATCTGGGGTTCGTGCCCCCTCCCTGACTGTTCCCACCCTGTCTCACCCCCCCGCCCCAGGTTGTGGAGAGAAGAGGACACTCTTACACTGCTGGTGGGAATGTAAACTGGTCCAACCTTATGGAAAGCTGTATGGAGGGCCCTCAAATTAATGAAAATGGAACTACTTTTTGACCCAGCAATTGCTCTCTTGGGGATCTACCCAAAAGAGACCTCAATGTGGGTACAAAAGAACACCTGTACTCGGATGTTTATTGCACACTATTTATAATTGCAAGGACATGGAAGCAACTGAAATGTCCCAAAAACAGATGACTGGATGAAAAAGATGTGGTATATATACACAATAGAGTATTACTCATCAATTAAAAATGACAAATTAGACGATTTTATGATAACATGGATGGGCTTAGAAGAATTCATATTAGCAGAAACAGGTGAAAAAAGAAAAAAAAAACAGAAAGCAAATGGTTTCACTACTATATGGGACATGGGAAAGATAAACAAAAATCCATGAAGAAAAGTCAAAACAAGCCAACAACCAAATTGAAGAAGCACTATTTTAAATGGCATCATTTAAATTGTAAAATCAATGCAAAATTGTGAATTAAATACATACTAAGACAGACGATCAAAAAGCATTTTGACAATTAAATAAAAACGTTTGTCCCATATACTGAGAAAATTTAAAATTTATCAGGACAATTTGTACAAAAGTAATCTAGGTAAGGTTTACAAAAATAAAGATTAGAAGGAACTAATCTCTTAAATTTTTGGAAGCAATTTAGAATTAAGATGAAAATACTTCAGAAGTTCTTTTGATCGATAAGAGCAGAAAGACCCAATAAAGTCAGCACTCAGCTAGGCTATAAGGAAAAATAAAAAAGGAGTTGTAATACAGTAAATATGGGTAGTAAGTAACTAAGATGTTTAATAAATAGCTTACTATTTTTTATTATATGGGGTTATTAAATGTCACTACATTATGGAGCATACAAAATTGTGCATGGCGTATAGCACTAATAGGGAATTTAAGTTAAATATGGTTGTTGGAGTAAAGCTATTTTGGTGAGAGTTATTTGTGGGAATATGAATTGGAATCTAATATGAAGAACCATGACTTAGTTCATGAAAAATATGCAACAACTATTTGGGTATTCTAGCAAATTGGGAGTGGAGTAACTGATGACAAAAAGAAGGGCTGTTGAATAAGGCACTATTTCAGTTGAAAGGAAATAAGGCTTTAAATTAGACTGGTGGCAATAAAATAAAATAGAAAACATAGATAACAGATATTGACTCAGGATGGGCATTACTTTAGAAACAAGTGAAAACTTTAAGAAGGGGACAAGGTGAGCTATTGCTTGTACATTTATTATGTATTTATGCCTCATGTTTACTTATAGTTCTTTTGCTATTAAGGTCTGTTGGTAAGAAAACTAAATATGATTAAGATGCTACATAAATGTGCCTATGTACACACAATTTGAATATTTTATAGTTGGAATTAGAATAAAGGAAATGTCAGTAGGATTTGCTGAATGTAATAAGTTACCTGTGTTTTCTGGGTCTATAATATGGAGTAGAAGAGTGTGAGCAGAAGTAGTGCAAAGAGATTGAACTAACCTACTAAAGAAACATTGTGGCCATTAAAATGAGAAAGATAGTGGTGTAAGCTCTTAGTTGTGAAAGCCTCTTCAGAAAACCACTAGTTTTGGGAATATCTGGAAGTGTCAGTCTGAATTCTGGACAGAAAAACAACAACAACAAAAACAGTTACTTGAAGCAGAAAGAGCTTCAATACAGGGAATATTAATAACAAGAGTGTTTTCGTTGTCTGAAAGATTGAAAATCAGGTCACCTAAACATCAAGTTTAGTACAAAGTAGAGTAGTGATGTCTCTGGTTCTGTTAGTCGACAATGGCAGAGTCTATGAACAGATTTAGGGTTCTGGAAACTGGATGCCTCCGCTGATGTTTCAACCCCATTTGGCCACCCAAATAGTGGTGGAAATGTGACTTTGTGTTACTTCATCATTCAAATGGCATATCTACATTTCACTTGAACCCAGTTTGTATCCAGAATCCTACCTGTGAGGGAGTGTGGCTGAGTTTCTTATATTCTGTGATAAAAGGACTCAGAGAGGGAGATGGCAAGTGACAAACCTC
>PVHY01018230.1:6305-29854 GCA_004024945.1 Uropsilus gracilis
GCCCGGGGTACCACAGACTCAAGCAATCCCCAGCCTCAGCTTCCCAGGTAGCTGGGATGACAGGCGCGCGCCACCACGCCCAGCTATTTTTTTGGAACTAGGTCTCACTACGGGCCCCAGGCGGGACTCGAACTGCGATCCCTAGCCCCGGCCGCTTCATAGGCTGAAGCTTACAAGCACGAGCCACCGTGCCCGGCCTTGTGTGAAACTTTCTTAAGAACGGTTTAGTCCATCCAGGTGTGTTGACACGCACCTGTCATCCAAGTGCTGGCAGGCAAGAGGCCAGGGATTGCTTGAGTTTGCATGTTCGAGACTACTCCAGGCAACATAGCGAGACCTGGTCTCAAAAGAGCAGCTGGGCACAGTAGCAGGTGCCTGTAATCCCAGCTACCAGGGAGGCTGAGGATCGCATGAGTCCGCAGGATCAGGACTTCCCCAGGACTTAGTCTAAGAAAAAAAGCCAGTTTGGTCCAGGTTGTGGTGATTTGGTTCCTGCTCTAACACGACTTGAGTGGGTTGGGTTCTCTTATCAATCCCCCTCACGTGCCCTGTCAGCCATGTCAGCTTGGAATTCATATCAGATACAAACTTGAAGCGATGATCAGCGCAGATCTTTCTTCACAGCCTCTTTTATAATGAAATAGAGCTTTTCTAGTTGACTCTTGAGCTTTTCTTTAACCTTCTAAATTGAATACCCATCTCAAAGCAAATGTTTTTGGGTTTAAAAGCAAATGTTTTTGGGTTTGGGGTTTAAAAGCTATTTTTAGTATCTAATATTAGTAAAAGCCTGCCTGTTATGAACTTCTTTTCAAAACCTTTTATGACATTAGTTGATATGTAATGTGGGTGGTGGGGTAAGACAGGTACCCTTTTCATCTATCAATGCTGCTTTCATTAATCCCACAGCCTTTGTGCTTCTCAGGTCTTTATTGTACAGAGTTTTAATACTAAATATGTAACAAACGAGTGTGATTATCAGCCCTTATTTTTAAAACTCCTTTTGGAGTAGAAAAACTCTTACAGAGACAAGGAGGGACACGGAGCCAGGGCCTCACGATAGGATCCTAGTGGTGGGTGACAGGCATGTCTCTTGCCTCTTGTGTACAGCACGCCCCCCCCTCCCCCATCCATCTTCGCTGCAGTTTGGAAAGTGAAGCGCAGAGAGATTAAATCCTCAGCTCAGTAAACAGCTCTAAGTTAATATTTCATTTCAAAGCCAATCGTGTGTCTTTGCTGTTAGACTTTATGACCACACGGTAGGCGGGTTATGGAGCCATAACCCTCCATTCAGGCGAGTGCATCTGGATGTATTTGAACACACACATCAACTAGGTGGCCTAATAGGGACCTAGAGGTCTTGGTACTGCGACTGGTTTACTTTGGAACTTCAACAAACTCACCTATCTCCTTGCTGAGGTATTTACTGTCACCTGAAAAGACTTTTTTTTTTTTTTTTGGACCTGCTATTAAAGAGCCAGGGAATTGGTGAGTGAGAAAGAAGTAAATAATTGTATTCTTTATTTTAAATTTTCTCTGATTTATTTTCTTCCACTAACTTACTTGTTTAGAAGATAGACTGTCTGTTTTAAGATTCCAGGCTTTATTTATTTAATGTTGGTGTCATGATGAACGAGGACTTGATACGAGCCCTTTGCGGTTGACAAAAACGTGACAGAACTTTGCAAAGTTCATGTGGACTTTCAATATTCAGCTCCAAAGAATGATGCCTAATTAGAGCTTCGGTTTAATTAAGATAGCAGTGCATCGTCCGTCATTAAAATTAACACTGGAAAAGTTCCTTCTTGGTCCTTGGAGAGGATATTATATGCAAGCCCCGTTGTGTGGGTTGCAAAATGTCACCGGAATTTATATGCATTACTTGTCTAATTGCAGTAAATGTAGCATGTCCGGATAGGTTTAGCGTCGGAAGGCTGCTGCTTACTTGCCGGGAGTCACTTGAAACCTCCGTAGCCAGAGGCAGCTGTGCTCCAGGCCCTTCACCTCTCCCCAGAGATGGCGGGGGAGCCCCTCGTTGGACCCTGTCTTTCATGGCGGGAGCAGTAAACATGACAGGTTGTTTGGGAGCCATCTGTTTAAAATGGCTGCTGCTTTGTATGCAGCGATGAACTTGAGATCCGTTTTCTGTCTTCCTTCACGGTAACGGTCTGATTTTGGTGTCACAACAGGTGGAAGTTGATGGGTCGAAACTAAATGTGACCAGCACGTGGAACCTGGCTTCACCCTTGCTGTCTGTCAGCGTGGATGGCGTCCAGAGGACAGTCCAGGTATGTTCTGATGCGTCACGTGAGGGGGGGGACGCTGTCAAGTCCCAGATCCTCACCCCGGTCCCCACGTGGTCACTGCCTCCACGAGGAGGAAGAAGCTGCGCTTCCTCCCTCGTGGCCACTTCATCCCCTTCGTGCATCTTCTGCCTGGAAACCTTTCTTATTCTGGAAGACCTCTAAGTCCTGTTCCGAGGAGTCAGTGTTTCTGTTTTCTCTCCAGCCAGGAGGCTTAGTGTCTTCTGTGTCTTTATGTCACCGGGCACATAAAGTACCCTGCGTGGTGATGCGAAGCCGTGTGGTTTTCCCGCCAGTGAGGATTTGGGCTGAGAAGTAGCCTTTGGTACCACCCCCGCTAGGCCTCGGAGCTTGTGTCCAGCCAGAGCACAGGAACGTGGGCTGGCCGGGCTGGCCAGGCTGACTTTCCCTGGCGGACGGATGCCGCCGAACAGCTGCGCCATCTTCGCGTGCTCACCTTTCTCTCCCCTCCGTATAAAAGCACTGATTTTTAACGCCTTGAGTAGCCGGGAGGGTCGTCAAGGCCGGCCTAGGCTGGGTTCCCACAGACCACGTACGCGGCAGGGCCGAGCCTGCCAGAACCCCCGGCAGATAGATACCTGGGGGCTGGCGCGCACGCTGCAGGCGGGGTTCGGCCGAGCGGTGAGGTCTGCGGGCGCGGAGCACTATCCGCTCGGTCGGGAGCCGCGAGTGTGGCCGTTGGTGCTGTGACCTGAGCGCACGTTTCCCTCACCCGCCAGCTACAGGGTTAAATGGAGGCTCAACTTGGGGGGGAAATCACTGCAGCGTTTCACGCCCCTCAGCTCCATTCTTCTTGGGCCTGTCTGCGTTGGGGAGGTCCCCCTCCACGCTGCGCTGTGGCCTGGGCGCTTAGGGCTGTGGCCAGAGGGCCACAGACTCCTTGACCTCTCAGCTCTCAGGAGGGGCGATGGGAAGTCGTGCTCCCCTGTTGCTTGCATCACGCTATTTTTCTTTTTGTTTTGAGACTAGGTCTCGCTATTTTTGCCCGTGGAACCGCAGGTTCACGTTGCCCGGGGTACCACGGACTCAAGCCATCCCCAGCCTCAACCTCCCAGGTAGCTGGGATTACAGGCGCGCGCCACCAAGCCCAGCTGTTTTTTTGGAACTAGGTCTCGCTATGTTGCCCTAGGCAGGACTCGAACTGCGATCCCCAGTCCCAGCCGTGCTCTGTAGGCTGCCGCTTACAGGCACGTGCCCCCGGGCCCTGGCTCGGATCGTGGTATTTTCAGAGTCCTTGCCAGCAGTATCCCACTGACCCTCTCACCTGTCCACCTTGCAGCTAGCTTAGCTACGGGAACGTTGGCGAGTAAGAAATACTTTCCTTAGCGTCGGGAGATTGTTCAGGAAATTCCTTTTATTCTTGTAAGGTGCTTGTATTCTTGTTTAATTAGAAACAACAAAAAAGGCAGTAAGTGAAATAAAGGGCTCCTCCCGCCAGCCTCCGTGAGTTTCAGGACGAGGCCGTTACTTCTGGCTCCCTCACTGGAAGGACGCCGACTCTCCGGAAGGAAATGATAAACTGGGGACAGAAGGTCGTTTGCCCAAAATGACAGGAAAATGTTTCCTTAGCGGAACAGATGAGCCGTGGGTGTGGACGGTCAGCTCCCCAACGGGGTTGTCCCAGGAAGAGTCGCTGCATGCTGTGGGTCAGCTACGGGACCGAGCATGGAGCAGGTCGGCCCAGCTTGACCCAGGTCTTGCCATTTTTGCCTGTGGAACCGCAGGCTCTCGTTGCCCGGGGTACCACAGACTCAAGCAATCCCCAGCCTCAGCCTCCCAGGTAGCTGGGATGACAGGCGCACATCACCACACCCAGCTATTTTTTGGGAACTAGGTCTCACTACGGGCCCCAAGCGGGACTCGAACCACGATCCCTAGCCCCGGCCGCTTCCTAGGCTGAAGCTTACAGGCACGAGCCACGGCGCCTGGCCTCGGAAGGCGATGATTTGCTCGAGGCCACGCAGCTGACGGTGGGTCGAGCTGGGATTTGCGTCCCCGCGCTCTGCTGTGGGTCTGTGCTGCTAAGCACTGCACGACATCCCCGCGGTCCTGCCGAGGAAGGAGCGGCCGCCAGCGTGCACACCGGCCCCCCATCCCACGCCGCACGCCCTCCATCCAGAAACTAGCCCGTGGGGCTCTGTTCAGGTGAGGACGCCCTGAAAACGCACCGACTCGTTTGAAGGCCTGTTTAACGGCCGTGTCAAGGCTGATGAGGCGTCTACCCCTCAGGCCAGGTCCCCTCACACCGAGAAGTGCGACCAGGCAGGTGGAGGCTTGGCTGGTCCTCTTCCTTCTTGCTCTGCATCCTCTGCTGCATCCTCCCTGCTGCTTGGCGTCTGCCGAGCGCCGCAGACCGGTCCGTGGTGGGAAGAAGTAGGTTGCCTGGCAGAGATCGTGGCGTCATCTTTCTTCTGGGCCGTGGCGGCTGCCCCGAGCTGGTCAGGCCTCTCAGAGCATGCACGTGGACTCGGGCCAGTTCCTCACCTGCAGACTCCCCGGGGCCTGCTCTGTCTCCTTCCATCTCCACAGCCCCCTCGTGCCCACCTTGGTGTTGACTGGACGCAGCCTGGTCTTCTGCATGGTCATGTCTGGGCCGTGGAGCTGGTCATGAATCCTGGCCACTCCGGGCTCTTCTCTTCTTGCTCCTTCACCAAGAGGCTTGCTTGCTCATCCTCCCTCAGAGTCCTCCGCCTCCAGGAGCTACAGAGAAAGCCACGTGGGTTCTCCGCTCAGGCATCTGCCCTCCTTCAGGGAGTAGTGTTCACCCTCCCCCCCTGAATCTTCAGCTTCTTTCACTTTTCTTGAGGAGGGAGACAGGTGATCGCTGGTTTTAGGTTCCTGGCTTGTGCCACTAGGTCACCTAGTTTAGCATCTTCAGGAAATGTGGGCGTTTAGCAGCTGTTTCATTTTATTGCCCAGACCCTGTGACTACGTGGCAAGAAGCATTTAGCATTTGCATCTGATGAGAGGACGATGAAATCTTCTGGGGGGAGATGCCTTTCCGCTAAAGATTAGCTCCCCGCTCCATCCAGCCACATCTGTCAGATTCTGTGATCTGGTCACTTCCTGGCTTTCACTGCTGACCTCATATCTGAATCTTATCCATTAGTTTCTTTTAAAATAAAGTGCGCTTTGTCATATTCTGTCATTTGGATAATGAATTTCCTAGCTTACTGTTTTCCTTAATCTGCACTTCCTGTTTGGGTGTGAACTGACCTTGAATTCCACCTGTTGAGCTCTTGGCTCATGCAAAGGCTCAGATGGATCCATGGCTGAGTGGATGAGTGCAGCGTTCTCTTGCATTTCATGTTTTAGATATCAAGAGCTTGTCTTTACCTTTGTTTTCCTATTTAGATATTCATCTAAACCTTCCTCGAATTAAAGTAAGATTAGAAGATGGCCTTCTGGGCCGGGCATGGTGGCTCGTGCTTGTAAGCTTCAGCCTATGAAGCGGCCGGGGCTAGGGAACGCGGTTCGAGTCCCGCCTGGGGCCCGTAGTGAGACCTAGTTCCCCCCCAAAAAAAAATAGCTGGGCATGGTGGTGCACGCCTGTCATCCCAGCTACTGGGGAAGCTGAGGCTGGGGATTGCTTGAGTCTGTGGTACCCCGGGCAATGAGAGCCTGCGGTTCCATGGGCAAAAATAGCAAGAACTACTCTCAAAAAAAAAAAAAAAAAAGAAGAAGATGGCCTTCTTACGTAGCCCTTTGATCAGTCCGCTTTAATTCCTGACCTTCCATTTGCAAAATCCACCCTTATTGAAAACATGCCACTTGGTCTTTGTGAATGTGGAATCACCGTGGTTTCTGGGACAACAGTGAAGCCGGACAACTCCCGAGGACGCATCCATACGAGTATCTTGCTCAGCTAGCACTTTCCTCCCAAGTAAAAGTCTTTCCCCTTCTGCCCTCATTTACAAGGAGTCCCATCCAAGGTGTCTAAGACTGTAACAGTAGCACCTGCGCACAGAAGGTCCGTCTGAGGCGCACCTCCCCCCCCACCTCCACCCCCCCAGACTGATAGCACTACTGGCCATTGCTCGGCTGAGTTCTTCCTGCCACCTCCTACGTGGATGCGTCTCCCTAGCTGACTCCTCTTCCGACTCCGAGAAAGCCGTGCTGCTAGATAAAGAGTCTGGTCATTACTGGTGACTTCATGCATCGAGGTAGTGGTGCATGTATCTGAAAGGGTACGTTTTTGGAATGAAATGAAGAACTGGGCGTGTAAACACTGGAACTCCTAAACACTTCGATGTTCTTTTTAGAATTGTTTTAACTTCGTCATTTGTTCATCTGCTAATCAAACCAGGGTTTCTTCATGTAGCATCGTTCGAGAACAGAGTGACAGCACAGCATTTCATGTCTCTTTCCTTCTCAGGTGGGTGTGTCCCAGTACTGTCCTACTGTTTCCACCAGGAACGTGGAGTCCATCAGTACAGGTGTTTAAGAAAGAGGTCTTAGTGCTGTGATATGACAACCTACCAGTCTTTCCTCTTGTCTTTTGTGGAGAGACATGCTCTGATGTCCAGAATGCCAACGAAAAAGGGTGTGGCACAAAACAGTGTTCCCCAGTACAAGGGAGCCTTGCAGGCAGCTTAAACTTTTCTGGTAGTGACTTTGGGAGTCAGAACAAGGGAAATTGTATTAGTCCATTTTACACAGCCCAGTAGAGTTAGCACATTAGCTTCCCCCCACCCCTGAAACTTCATAAAACATTCATAAGAGAAAATTATGAATGTGATTCTAGAAGGACGCCCGCCCCCTGACAGGCACCTGACAATCCTGCGGAAGTTTCTGAAGTGATGGACCAATTACAACGAAATGTCATAGCAACTGCCAACTGGAATAATCTGTGTTTAGCAGAAACCATATCAAACCGCTTCCAAATGGGAATTAAAATGAGATAAAATGGAGTTTCTCAGTCACGCTAGTCACGTTTCACGTTCTAAGGAAGTGAGCACGTGGCTAGTGTTACTGGCTTAGCTGACTCATGAGTTAGAGTGTTCATGGAAGGAAAAAGACATTGGCTCCTTAAAGTGCTCCATCATGTTCCAACTGCAGTGATGATGTTTACTACTTAAAATTATGAATTGATGCGCTAGCTCCATTTTTAAATAGAAGGTGAGCCTCTACTTGACAGCGTATTTACACTTGAATTTAGAAGCGTATCAAAAATTAGAACTGTTGTTAAGAAGGGGGATGAGTTCCCGGCTGTGACTTTCAATTATAGTGTGGAAACTAAACAAAAGATGTGTTGTGTTCTGTGCACAACTGTTTTGAGCTCGCTGTTTTCTGCAGACACCCGAGCCCCTTCTGAGTGTGCAACATGCAGGAGGCACAGGACTTTTTGAAAAATTATTATTACTATGACTATATTCTGTTCCTGTGAAGTAATTTTTTTTTGACCTTGAAAGAGGCTCTTCAATCTTGCTTTGAACATCTCAGATAGTTTCCCATTTCTTCCAGTGCGTTTTGTCAGCTCAGATTTAACGCACTGTTTCTGGTTAGCATTTTACATCCTGGGCTTTCATTTTGCATAGTCCTGTTGTTGGAACATTGGCAAGCAGGGCCGACTAACTGCTATTGGCCCGCTTCTTTGTGTGCATGATTCCTTCTTCCCACCTGCTCACAGCAGGTTGTCCGCAGGCCTGAAGAGTAGCTAAATACTTTTGAAAATATCCCGAGACCCTGCTAAGGTCTAGCAATATCCGCATTTGTGTGGGGGGGAAGCCATTCACGGTGTACCTTTGAAGGCTTTTTCCTCTTTATTTCTCATATTCTTGCTTAAATATTTTCAGGAGGAGATAATTTCCTTATAAATAATGGTACAAAGCTGATTGCCGTGCGATTGCGTTCTCCATTGAATAGGTCATTGGTAGGCAGCTAAGTGGAACTAATTTTCTATGTTAAAGCAGACAAATTTGGAATAGTGTCACATGAACCTCGTGTTCATGTGCTACAGAAGACCCGATTAATGGATTACGTGTGAATTGATCGCAGTATCAGATGGATCATGTCACTTACATGCTCTCAGGGGCTGTGCTACATGGGGTTTTATACGTACATGTTTCATATAATACAGATTTCCATAGCGTCTAGCATGCTTTACAAGCACATGGGTCTCGTTGAAGAGGTAACATTGTGCTTGTATATGGTATAGCTACTCTGATATACTTACAAATACTGTCCATGCAGTTTTTGAGTAGATTTTTAAAATTTCACCCTAATTTTCTGCTTTTGAAGATGAAAGAATTTTCATGTCCATTTCAGAAGGAAGTTAAAAAGAAGTTTTCTTTTTTCAGATTCAGTAACTCCAAACCTTTGAGAACAAACTTTAATTTTAATTCTAAAAAGCGATGAGAAAACAAATATTTTAATATTAGCTTCCTGAGAAATTAAATGAAGTGGCTTACATTTTTACTTATAGTTGGCCAGTTCCCCCCAGAAAGTGGGCTGGTAAGTAGTCATCTTATATTTTTAGTCCCCGGAATAAATGTTTTCCATGTTTTTTGATGTTGCCCCACCCCCACCCATTAGAAGTAATCAGCACTTATTTTTTTTTAATTTTATTTTTTAATTGATTGCACAGACGTGTGTATATATATATATATATATATATATATATATATATGTGGTTTTTTTTTTACATCGTTGTCTACGAACACTGAGGTTCTCCCACCACCTTGTCACCTGTGAACCATCATCTTAATCCCTTGTGCCCATCTCTCCCCTGATTTTACCCCCATACCCCTCCCTTGCTCTGTGCTTTCATTCTGCTGACAGTTTGTTTTAAATTTCCCTTGTCCTTTTGTTTGTTTGTTTTCCCTATGTCCCACTTATAGGTGAGGTCACCCGGTGTTTCTTTTTATCTTTGTGGCTCATTTCCGCCAACATGATTCCTTCTAGGTTCACCCGTGTTACCAAAAAAAGACATCAAATTTGTTATTTTTGATTGATGAGTGACATTCCTTTGTGCACATATACCATAACTTTCTGATCTCTTCATCAGTTTTGGGGCATTTGGGTTGTTTCCATATCCTGACTGTTGCAAATACTGCTGCGATAAGCACCTGAGTACTGGTGTCCTTTTAAATGAGTGCTTTTGTGTCCTTTGGGTAGACTCCCAGAAGTGGAATTGCTGGATCTTAGCACTTATTTTGTACGATATGCATGTGATTACTCTGAAGTCATCAGATGTTATATGAAACCATCTATTTGGGATGTATAGGGCATGTAAATATATAACTTAGACTAAGTAGAGGTTGGTATTTTTTTCTAAAGAAGTAGGAAATGAAAGAGTAATTATTAACCATCTCCTCTTCACATTCCTGAAAACATCAATTACAGTTATACATCTCAGAAACAAGCCCACCAGTAGAACAGAAATAACTCCTTTCACGATGCTTCAAAAACTTTAATCACAATTTTACAGCTGGGATGTATTTATAGCTATAATTTAAAATATTAGTTTGGATACAAGTCTACCTGCTTTTGTACCGAGTTCCACAAACTTGGCCATTTGCTTGTCTCTGGTGGAGTCTATTTTATGATTTGGAGTTGCTTTTAAAATGTATGTAATGGCAAAGTATCTGTCTGATCCTCCCACCCCCGACCCATGCACCCACACACAGCACACTTTTCCTCCACTATTATCTCTTAACCTGAAAATTGTATTTTGGTAGCTTCCAGAAGAAGAGAATTTTGAATCGTATAAACACTGATTGTAGTAAACTGTGGAAAATAATACAAGCAGCTGCAGTGAAGACCGATAAGACAAATCCCACAGTAATGGCCTTTGAAGCCTATTATCAAGTTGGAAATCAGTGAGGGAAAAAGAAAACTATTAGTATGTCTTCCTCTTACCAGTCTATAAGATTACTTTTAAAGGTGAAATTGCCTGGTTTTATTATTCTAGAAAGATACTTTTCAAACATTTGATTTGTTGTTTTGTAAATGCTTTTACTGTTTATATCGGCTAATTCTGTAGGAACTTGATCTGAATTCTAACAGAGACTTTTAACATTGCCTTCTTATCTGCTCTTTAATGATAAAAGTATAGTTTATAAATGTTGGGCAGACTGTCAGAGTAAGAAAAGGAGAGTTTTATCTTGGCGTGGTGTCATTTAAGATAGGAGATGGGGCAAAATATTTGTAGAAAATATTTTAATAGGAGTAGAATATATTTCATGAAAAAAAAACACCTTTATTTTCCTTTTGGTTATGAGCTTATCGCAGGGGAGTTCGTATCTGCTATGGCAGGCCATCCATCCACCGTTGGCCTCCATGACTGTTCTTTGCGGATTCTGAAACCTAATTGTCTTAATCCTAGATTGTGGGAAAAGTGCACATTCCTGTTATCTCTAAGAGGCAAATTCTAGTTTTTAAGTGACATTTTATTTCCATATTCTCCATGACATCAGTTCCGATGACTCCTTCCTTCCTGCCCACCTGCCACCTGCCTTCCACTGCTCTTCTCTTCCTGTGTAAACACGTATGCATATGTACACATATGTACCTCTGTAGACATATAGCCTGTCTTTAAATTTATGCAACGTGAAGAACAGCTTATTGATGGTTTGTATATTTATTTGTGTTTTTTGTCTGATAAATCTAAATTTTATAACCTATTTCCATTCCACACATTACACAGTTGCTTCTGTTGTCTGGTCAGTCAGTCCAACCTTTGGCAAGTAGGAAAAGGTTTTTTATTATGTGTTTTTTTTTTAAGCATCTCTTATATAGACCGCAATGCCAGATGTGATGTAGGTAGCATTTAAGTCTCTGAAGTACAGTAGTAACCGGGGCATTTATTGCATTAGACCAAGCATGGAAACACAGAACTGAAGTCATTTCAGTAGCAAGATGCTTGATAAAGACTGTAGGACAGGATCATTGATAGATGGTGATGAGAGAAGGTAGCTTTAGCCGGGTCGAGTAGAAGCCAGCTCTGAGTAGAATTGAATTACTGGAATTGAAGTAAGACCTGATTGAAGGAGGCAGCAGCAGATGCAAGACTCTGAGGGAAGAAGACCCCAAGGAGAAGGAATGGTGGATGCAAAGACCCTGTGACAGGCATAGGTGGGTCATGTTTTGAGTGTCATTAGGAGACTCGGGAAAAATATGGGCAGAGACCAGATCAAAGGTCAAAGAATTTATTAAATTACTACTGTGACATTTTTGGGAAGTTTTAACAGAAATATGTGATCTGAAATTACTCTTGTGAGACTGGGCCACAGGGGGCCACCGTAGAGATGGGAAAGGTATTTATAAGACCACCCAGGAGAGAGGTGCTTTTAAGCCAGAAATTTACCAGATCCAACCCACCTGTTTTTGTACAGCTCACGAGTGACTGGTTATTGCATTTTTAAGTGGTTGAAAACAAAAGCAGAATAATGTTTCATGACACATAAAAGTGGATGAAATTCAAATCTGATTTTTTTTTTTTTCCTGTCAGTGCCAACTTTGGGAATTCTTGTTGTTAGGAAAAAACGTAAAATTCCTTGCTTTTCCTGTATACCTCCATGCAGAGGCTTAGTGATGGTGGATTTATTGTGATTTTTTTTTTTCAAACTAAGAGTTAGTATTGGAATTTTTCTGACGAGCTTCCCTCAACCACTATTATCAAAAATCAAATGGCTTTGGAAGTTAGCTTATACTGCAGACGTGATGATGCTTCTAAATGAATTCAGTCCAAAATGGCAAGGCAGAGCTGCACTTACTTGCAACATTTATACCGCAGTAAAGTGCTTCTGACAACAGCTGAATGTTTGAATCACAAATAATGTCAAGCTGCTTTTAACACTTCCTGGGCTGAGGAAGATTAAAACAAGAAGTGATCTATAATTTCAGCAGCATTTTTCAAATCTCAATTCCAGAGGGGAAGGAAGTTTCCATTTTTTTTTTTTTTAAACAATTTAACTCTACAGTTGAGCAGCTACAGCCTAACCTTCCACTGGAAGTCACTCAGCTGCAGTGTTAGGCTGGAGACAGCTCTCAAAAGGAGAATCTTAACAAAAGTCTGCAAATGTCTTCCAAGCAGTTGATTTACTCAAGTGAGATCATAAGCCTGTAAGTTGATGTTAGAATTTGATGGTACCTATCTGTGAAAAGGAAAATAAAAGAAAGCACTTTAAACATGAAATCTGTAAAATCATATTTGAGATCAGCATTAACAGATGAATATTTGCTGTTGTTGCTAATGATGGGAAATACTGATTTTGAGCTCCAATTAAAGTTTTAGTAAATAAATGGATTCTAGTCTATTATCATTATTGCTAAATAAGTTGTTTACTTAATATATTATGAATGTTGTTTAAAAAAAAGGATTTGTGAAAAGCTGTTTGCCCTCTCAGTGTATAAATTATTGTGTAGCCGGGCACGGTGGCTTGTGCCTGTAAGCTTCATCCTATGAAGCGGCAGGGGCTAGGGAATCACGGTTCGAGTCCTGTCCTGCCAGGGGCCCGTAGCGAGACCTAGTTCCAAAAAAATAGCTGGGCGTGGTGGCGTGCGCCTGTAATCCCAGCTACCTGGGAAGCTGAGGCTGGGGATGGCTTGAGTCTGTGGTACCCCGGGCAACGAGAGCCTGTGGTTCCATGGGCAAAAATAGCGAGACCTAGTCTCCAAAAAATAAAAATTAAAAAAAAAAATAAATTGTTGTGTAGTATTTACAAGTTGCTTGTAATAGCTTCTGGGCTCATAGTGCCAAAAAGATTTGCTCCGTGACCTTTTACAGAACAAGTTTGCCAACCCTTGGTTTCAGCTGAGACTGTCATCAGCAGAGCTAGTCAGAATGTACCAGCTTGATGTGTGTTTAAGTGGGAAGGCAGAAAATATGCACAGATGAATCAGATCCTGGGTCTGAAGGGACTTAGGAAGTGCAGGTGGGCAAGTAGGTGAATGATGGTCTTATTTACTGAGATGGGAAGGCTGGTGGGAGGTGACAAGCTGGTTTGAGAAGGCAAATCAGAAATTCTTTTTGGGCTTATCAGTCCATTTCACATGTGCATGAGATAGGTAAGCAGTGATGTCCAGTTGACACCTACGGTCTGAGTCTTGATCTCAGAGGACAAATGGGAATTGAAAACACAAATTTGATAGTCATAAGCGTGTAAATTATTTCTAACAGCCTGGATCTGCCACACCGTATATAAAAATCAACCCAAAATGGATTAAAACCAGCTACAAAGAGACAGTCTATGAATCCACCATGTGAGGTACCCAGAGTGGTCAGAGTCATGGAAATGGATAGTAGCTGGTGGTGACCCGTGTCTGGGTGAAGGTCGGGGGTGGGGGGGAGGGATTTGTTTAATATGTGTCGAATTTCAGATGAGAAGAAAAAGCTTGGGTCTCTCACAACAATCTAAGTCCACTTAACACTGTTGAATGAGACACCTAATACGGTTAAAACGGCCAACTTTACTGTCACAATAAAGAAAAAAATCTGTTTGTTGAAAATGACAAGCAGCGAAGCAGTTTTTAAAAAGAATCACAACCTTGGGAGATTCACCCAGCCTGTTTCCAAGACTCACCCTGGAGCGCCGTGTCAGGACAGACTGGCTGTGGTGATTGGAAGGTCAGGGTCGACTTTAGAACTCGCTCTGGATGGAGATCGTCAGTTGGTTTTTGGCAGCGGTGGTAGGGGATTCAGTGGAAAACTCTCTTTAATGGTCCTGGACTATGCATTTGTGGAGAGTTAAACGCATGTGTTAGAAGAACAGAGGTTGCTGGGCTTTAGAGACTCAGGGTGGAGCACGGAAGGGCAGGAGGACTCTTCCGTAAGGGATAGAAGCCTCTGTGTCTCACTCTGCTGGGGTTTCGCTTGTCTGGTTTTTACACCTGTCAGAAATCACCGACTTCCTGTGCTGAATGTGGATTTCAGTACACAATTACCCTCCTGTGAAGTTGCTTTTTTTTTCGTTTTGTTTTTGAGACTAGGTCTCGCTATTTTTGCCCCTAGACCTGCAGGCTCACGTTGCCCGGGGTACCACGGACTCAAGCCATCCCCAGCCTCAGCTTCCCAGGTAGCTGGGATTACAGGCACGCGCCACCACGCCCAGCTATTTTTTTGGAACTAGGTCTCACTACGTGCCCCCGGTGGGACTCGAACCGCCATCCCTGGTCCCCGCCGCAGCTTCCTAGGCTGCCGCTTACAGGCACGCGCCACCATGGCCGGCTTAAAGTTGGTTTTTTTAAGTGGGTCTTGAGAGGGACAAGGGGGAAGAGCACATGGATCCGGGTGACATTACACGGAGGGAGAATGTTGATGGAAAAGACCAGAAGCCTGAGGAATGGGTGGAGGTGCCCCAGCGGTGAGAATCTGCATGAAGAGGCAAAGCCAGCAAGGAGGCGAAGAGAGGGCGGCCAGGGAGGAAGGAGAGAAGGCTGGAACCCACGGGGCCTGGAAATCGGGGCACGGAGTGCTCAATTCGGGCCCCTTAAACTCTTCTTGGTGTTATAAGGTGAGGACAAGATGGGCCATCATGACGTGACAGCAGAGGGGAAAGAACAGTCTCCCTGACATGAACGCCTGCAGGTGATCGGTCGGGACAGACGTCGATGGACGTGGGTGTAAAGGAGGATGAAAATGGAGCCGCGGGAGCCAGAAGATACACAACTGTTGACAGGGTCTGGCTTCAAGGGCAGAAGGAGAAATGGACGGGAGCTTTGAGGCACATGTCGACGGGAGTTTTTTCATTCTCTGCATTTTGTTGTTGAAGAAGCTGATCATACCTCCGGGAGGGTGTTAACGTTATTTAGCTCTAGCTCATTGTAACGCACGGGTGTAGCTTGACGTCTTCTCCCACTTTTCTTTCCTATAAATCGGTATTTATCTAGTGCTGTGAGCAGGTTGGTCTCCCTGTCACCCTGGCCAGACCCCATCCTCAGAGAGGCGGTGTCTCCCCAAGACGGTGCTGCTCTGACCTTGCCCTTGCATCATCTGTGAAGGGTAAATTCTTTTCAGAGAAACGCTTCTTCAGTTATGCCTCGGGTTGCCTAGTTGTACAGTTTGCAAAGGAAAGAAGATGTGCTTTTCCTTAAGAGTTCTCCAAAGAGCTGGTTTCCTGGCTGTCTTGAAGGGTGACCAGCGGAGGGTGTCACTCCAGTTTTTGCTCTTTTATCCATTTTGATCTTGTAGGTCTAAGACAAACGCTCCGTCAGAGTCTGTGGCGGTTCTCATCCTTGCTGACGGTCGGTTGTCCCAGACGGAGTCTCTTCAAGTGGATCCCCAAGTCCTTTTGACATGGTCCTGGTGTTGATAACTCCTTTGCTTGCTTGTTTTCTTTTTCTTTTTTCTTTTTTTTAAGAGACCAGATCTTGCTTTATTGCCCGGGGTGGTCGCAAACCCGCAGCCTCAAGTGATCCCTAGCCCCAGTCTCCCAATTAACTGGGATTATAGGCGCCCACCACTACGCCTGTCCCTCCTTTGCTTTCTGACATAAGAGAGAGCAACTTCATTTCTACCCCAGATCTGGGAGAGCCATTTTTCCAAGAAACATGACCGGCAAATGGTATTCATAGTGAGGGGTGTTTGATGCCAATAAGCTTTTTCAGCATTTCTGAGTGGATTCAAGCTGGGTGTGGTGACGCATGCCTGTAATCCAGGTGCTGGGAGGCAAGAGCCCTGGGATCGCTTGAGTTCATAGGTTCGAGACTAACCCAGGCAACATAGCGAGACCGTTTCGAAAAAACAACTGGGCGTGGTGGCGGGGGCCTGTAATCCCAGCTACCTGGGAGGCTGAGGCTGGGAATCGCTTGAGTCTGCGGGATCAGGACTACCCTGGGCAACATAGTGATACCTGGTCTCAAAAAATTTTCTAATGAGGCAGATTCAGAAACTGTCACCGCTGCTGTCTTCCCAGAATCCAATAGCCACACTTTTCTATCAGGAATGTTCTCACTGAAGAACTTGACCACCTCCTCTAGAAGCAGGAACGTTTCTTCTTCCAGCAGCACATACTCTTTATGTACTTTATGTACATCTTCGTTTTTTTGTTCCTTCATTGCTGGCAGGTCCGTGAAGCTCCAGATTTTACCTTGCCTTGCATCCTGGGTTCTTTAGATCATAAAAAAATTCTCCTGGTCCTTTCCCTGGCAAAGTGCTATCATCTGTGCTGGTGAAAATATGTGACATTTAGTTGCTGTTTAGGCAACAAAGAGGAAACCTGCCAACTGTGCCAGCAGGAGCCTGAAGGGTTATTAATAACCTGGAAACTAAGCATAAATATGTAAACAGCAAAAAAAATACAAATGCAAATAAATTTAAAAAATAACCTGGACACTTTCTGGGTGATTAAGAGTCTTCCACCAAGAATATGAAAGTCCGTCTGTGTCCTTCCTGTCTCTGTGAATTTGCCTTTTCCTGACATTTCATAATGGAATCCCTTACCTGTGGTCCTTTATGACTGTCTTCTATGTGTTGGTCTTTTCCTTTTTATGGCCAAATAATATTCCTTTGTGTAGCTGTGAATGTGCTGTAGTTTGTATAGCCATTCAGAGGGGATGGACATTGGGTTATTTGACTTTTGGGGAGTACTGCTGCCTGAACAGGCAGGCACACTTTTGGTGTGGATTTTACATTCATGTCATACTTTTTTTTCCCCAGTGTCTTTCTCGAGAAGCAGGTGGAAGCATGAACATTCAGTTTCTTGGTACAGTGGTAAGTAAAAAAGACTCATTACTTTATTCTCTTACAAAGATAAACTGTGTTTGCCTCCTTTACCCTCGTGTTTGAGTCTGATTTCATCATGACTTTATTTTGCTATTCAGTGAGAGGCATAAGAAGTGGGTTCTTCACTGTGTTGCAGAAACTTCCATGACGGAATAATTTTATTTTTTTCTTACGGCCAGAGACAATAGTTCAAAAAAATATTTGTGCTTGTGGAATGTTTTTAGTACTTTTTTCTACTGGAGATTTTCTCTGTTCTTATAATAAGAACATAATGTTTTTGAAAAGACATCTTGTTTTTTTTATTATCAATTTTTTAATGTAAATTTTCTCCTAGCTTTCTCTTTTAGTTCTTTCAGGCCTGTATCTTTAGTGAAATTAAATCGTAATGTTATGTCTTAATTTTTTTCACTTAAGATCCTATAACTCATGTTGTAAAATATCTGCAGGCATCATTTTAAATGGAGATATAGGTAACATTCTGGTGAGTTGATTTCACATGGTTTGCTTATCCATGAATCTCACTGTTAAGAGTTTGGTTGTGCTGGTAAACAACTTCTTCTATTTTCATTTTGTTTTGGTATTTTGAATTATCTTTCAATGTACAAGGTTTTAAAAAAGACGCATCTATCATTAAAATGTATGAAATGTATTAAAAATATACACCTATTATTTCCTAATAAGTAGAATCAAAACCATGACTTGTTAAAGTGGTTTAGTATTCACATTGCCGATGGCTCCGCATCTCATTAGCAGGATTCCACCATCATATGTTATAAGACAACTTTACCCTCTGCCTGGTGTTAGTTGTAATTCTCAGAGGTATTTAACTCTATCTGGTGAACAAAGACTTATTCTATATTCTGTATTATTTATACTTAGAAGTTAATAATGATAATGGTGATATTAGTTATTTTAATTTTCAGAGTAACTGTTGAGAAGGGTAAGTTATTGTTTTAATTAGCGTTTATCTGCTGACTGCTATTATACTTGGACGTGTTCATTTGCTCGGTGTCATTTCTAATCTGTGAGATGTTTGTTTGTCTCTCCGGGTACCTTGTTAGGACTGTAAATTCGTGTTGGGTCCTCTCTATGGCTGATGACTACAAGCGTTTCAGGAGACTCTCGGCCTCAGGCTTGGAGCCAGCGTTGCGGTGTCGCGGCCGTGTCCATGATGTGCAGTGACCTGGGCTGTAGTGCTGCACATACCACAGTACATGCGTGTCCTGTGAGACATGTGCTTGTTCTTACTTTCCTACGTATTATATGTACACTGTAAGAACTTTTAAATGGGGGGATGCATGCCAGGAAACTTACTAGAATTCGTCAGAGGGACAGAACCATCAAGGAGTGTGAGTATGTGTTTGTGTGGACGTCTGTATGTGTGCATTATATGTATATTTAAAGAGAGAGAGAGAGAGAGGCGGGTGCAGACAAATGAAGACAAAGTGATGGCTGCTTTCGTTGACCGGCTCATGCTGTTGTGGAAGTAAACACAACGTCTGCAGGGCGGGCCGGGGAGGGGGTTCAGTTCCTGCAGCGTTCCTCCAGGTGATGGGACGAGACTCACGCACTTTGGGGTAGCCTGGGATAAAGGCAGCTGATCGGAACCTTAAGTTCATCTGAAAGTCTCTCCCCAGAAGCACCTGGCCTAGTGCTCAGCTCCCTGGGCCCTGTGGCCTCGACAAACTCTCGCTTGGCATTGGCCTTACTGGACGGTGAGCAGCCTGTTCCCTCGAGGGCATTCAGGTTCTTAACGTCACCCCGGTATTGGTCCCGAAGTAGAGCCACTCACCTTGCCATGCGCCGGAAGTCGTCTCTCCAGTCAGTGTGTGGGGACGTGGGTCGTTCTTTCGGTGGCGACCTGGAAGCTGGGTGGGGGTTTCTCTAGCTGGGGGTGCGCGTGCAGTTCGGCCGTCCCCGCCGTCTCGGCCCTCGGCGCCTCTGCTGGGGGCCTGGGAGCTGCTGCTCAGCATCGTCTGCTGGGAGCTGAGCTCCTGGGAGTCGCCATCCCGGCAGAATAAGCAGATGGCTCCTGCAGGGCCTCCTGTCTGAGAAGCAGGGCGTGCGTTGGGGGCCCAGGCCCGTGTCCCCAGATTCCTCCCGGCTGCCCGGCTCCCGCCGTCCCCTGGGGCCGGACAAGCAGGTGGCGCTGGAGAGATGGCCACCGCGCCTCTGACACGGATGCGCGTCTGACGCGTGCAGTGCAGACCCGCAGCTCCCTTCTCAGCCTGCGCTGCGCTGATGCCGGAGCCGGGACGCTGTGGGTTTCCTGGGCTGCGGCTGCCAGTGGCCCCGGGGCGGCCGCGTCACACAGCAGAGCTGGTCCTCTCGCGGCTCAGGAGGCCAGGGCCTGAAATGTGGGTGTGTGGGTGGGGGCAGGGTTGCTTTTCTGGGAGCCCCGGGGAGGGGGTGCCCTGTATCGAGCCGTGCCCCTGGCTCCTGGGCACTGCTGTCACCACCGGACTCTGTACCTGTGTCTCCCACCCTCGGTGTCTTACTCAGCGTCCATGCGGATCCATTCCCAGAAACCCATCAAACCGCCGCCCCCCCCACCCCGCACTGGATATAGGGCTCCCCCTTATTCCGAGGCAGCAGCTTAGTAATCTCCTCCGCAAAGGCCCAGTTTCTGAGCAAGACACGTTCCGGAAGCCTGAGTAAACGTGGCCCTCAGGGACGACGCTGCCAGGCCCGCCCAGCCGCACACGCCCCGCAGGCGGGAAGGCGTGTTGGCCGCGTGTGGAAAGGTGAAGGCGCAGGTCGAGGGTGGGCAGCAGCTCACTGTGAGCGGCCGCGTCTTGCTCAGACCCCAGCAGCGCGAACAAAGTGCAGCCGCGTGTTTTTCCAAGCATTTTCCTAACAGTGACCGTCCCTTGTCCCCTCTCTACATTCAAGCCTGCTGACAGGGGTGGGGGGAGGGGGGCTGTGCTCGCTTTCCCAAGAGCAAAGAGCTGGGAGAGCTGGTGCTTAAAAACTGGCAGGCTCCATCTGTACCCACGGCCCCCTGGCCTCCGGGCGGCACTGTTAACGGCACAGTGCCTGGCAGGCAAGCTGTCTTGCTGAGCCATGTTGCTCTAACCTCAGTCTCGAGGCTGACAGGCTCAAACAGGAGACACTTCCTCAGAGTTTGAGGCTGGGAAGCTCAAGGTGGGAGGGCCAGCAGAATGGCTTTCTGGTGAGAACCCTCTTCCAGGCCTGTGTCTCTACCCTCGAAGAGGGAGGGAGGGAGAGGAAGAAGAGGAGGAAGAAGAGGAGGAAGGCGGGAGCGAGGGAGGGAGGAAGGAGGACTGCTTGCGGGAGGGCGGGAGCCCTTACAAGGTGCGAGGCAGGTGAGTGAGTCAGGCTTTTTCCTCCATTAGCTGTTGTGACCAGCACCTGGAACCTTGTGTCTCCCCGTGACTTCCCAGTCCAGGGGGTGTGCGCATGTGTGTGTGCGAGTGTGCACAGCTGGGCCCGGGAGTGGAGTTAAAGGCTGCTGAGGGCAGAGAGCATGCTCACTAGCGGAAGCACCAGAGCGCTTGAGAGGAAGTCAGCACCCAGAAGATTCCGGGGGTGGGGCTGGAGGGCTGCGGGCCTCCCGCCCCTGGCCTGCCTTGCCTGTATGTCTGTGTAACTTCTAGAACCAATAAACCCCCTCGCAGATGGGCGGGTCCGACAATGCTTGCCTGTCCATGGGCGTCGGAACAGGCTGGTGGTGGCCCCAGCATTGGCCTCGAGGATTGGTGGCAGGACACGCCATCATCAGGCTCCACCTGCGCCCTCATCTCAGCCTGTTCCCCAAAGACCCCAAATACTGTGGCCTCTGTGGGGAGGGGTCCAGCGTAGATGCGGTGTGTGGGGAGAGCACAGGTGTTGCATCCACAGCACGCACTTGGTGGGTGGGCTGCCAGCTGCCAGCGTTTGCCTAGGCTCTCCGGGCCTGGCTCGGAGCGTCGGTTGCTTCGTTGTATGTTTTCGGTGAAGCGTGAGCTTGCGTCCATCCGTGGGTGCAGGGGCGTGCAGACACGGGAGAGGCCCGGGGTTAGCATATCACCAGGGTTTCCCGCTTGGACTTTGCTTCCCAGTAAAGATGCATATTCCATAGCCGCTTGAGAGGTCAGAGGTTACCACTTCCGTCCCAGCTTCTGTGCTGTATCTGTCACTTGCACTTTATTCTTCACGAACAACGTTCAGGCCAACGTATCTCAGTGAGCCCGGGTGGTTTTTCTTGTAAGGACGGTGCATGTTGCCCAGAAAGAGAAAAGCAGCTTCGACTCCACTGAGCAGCCTCTTCGTAGCCGCGCCGCTGGCTCTGGCCCTGGCCCTGGCCCTGGCCCTCTCGAGGAACTCGGCGTCTATGGCTTTGAAGCTTCGCCAGAGATCTTAATGAAACGGAATCATACGGAAGTTCCTAAACTAATCCCAATCTCAAATTGTACATTTTAAATGAAGGTTTTTATTGATAATAAATATACTTTATTTCTTATTAGCCCTGAAAGCTTGAGCGATCATACCGGCAGAATTAACATGTTTTACCAAGATTTACCATTAAGAACGATGTTAATACGACCCTCGACACACGAGCACAATTAGATTTCCAAGCAAGCATTTGCGAGGCAACGGCGATTAATGACAGCCATCGGAAACAATTTTGAACTCCATCAGTTTAACTCAGGAGGGTAAACTTAATATGATAATTCATCTCGTTGGATTGTATCAGCTTAGCGGGAGAGAATGTAAATATGTGACCTTACCTGCCTTCTGAGTGGATGCTGTGCCGATGGATTTATCAGTTCCATTAAAAAACTTTGGGGAACTTCGGAGTTTCAGCGGTTGTTCCCTTGGAGGCTGCACACCCACCCTGAGCTCATACTGGGGCCATTCTGGCCTGCATATTTCCGTAATTTGCCTTCGCCACTAATATGACAGCAAGACACAAATAACTGTTTCTAATAATATCAGATGGAGTTGTGGAGCCCAGCGCTTTCCTGGAGTAAGAGACCTCCCTGCGGGGTTGTTACCGCTACACTGCAACAGCAGCCACACGGTTGCCACTGTAGTCTCTTAATTGATTCGTTTAATTAGCAAGAACGGAGGCTTGGGCTGTGTCTTGTCAGCCGGTCGCTTAGCCCGAGCCTTGCCTCCTTCTCGTTCATAGATACAGAAGCAGCCCGGAAGAGTTCTGCGTCTTGTGCGTGCCGCTTCGGGCGGCAGGACGGTCACGGTCCTCTCCCGTTTGCTTGAGCTCTGGATGGAAAAGGGAAGGCGCGGCGTGGGTCGTCGCTGTTTTCCTCCATCCGGCGTTCTTCTGAGAAGTCGGCGGGGCTGGGCGTTTCGGTTCCCGCCGTCTTCCAGAAGCGCACGTCCGGAGAACCTCCTTGGTCGTCCAGCTTTTATAGGCCCATAAGCTGTCCCTCTGGTTACGTGTCTGACCGTCGGTCAAGGAATGGTCGGGCTCTCTCGGACCCGCACCTGTGGTGGTGCGTCCGCCCTGTGTGTGTGCCTGCCTGCCCCAGCGGGTGTGAGCACGCGTGAGGGGGCTCCCTGGGCCTAGGGGTGGGGAAAGAATTGCTGTGTCAGATAGGCAATATGTATATATGTGTGTGTGTGTGTGCACGTGCAATCAATGTGTGTGTGTGTGCAATCAATAAAAGAATAATTTCCTCAAACTAAAGCTCAAGTGCTTGAGAAAGAAGATGCTTTGCAAGTCAAGGAGGGAGCGTATCCACGCCCACGCTAAGCACTGGCCACAAGGAAGGTGGAAGAACAAGTGCGATTCACGCGACTAGCGTGGCAGAAAAACGACGGCAACTTCTGCCTGCCTAGGTTTCAATGCCAGCCTCAGAGAGCTGGCATTGGTCATCAGAACCAGAGGTGGCGATGAGGTGATCCAGCCCAAAGGTCTGCAAGGGGATGCAGCTTCTTTACCAGAGCTCCGTGGCGTCTCCGTGAAGCCAGGTGTGGCTTACGTGTCCACGCTAAGGACTGAGGGGCCCTTTTGCCGTGGAGCGCTCCAAACCCAGCGTCAGTCAGTGACAAAGACATGACTATTGTGAACTATTGTGAGACGTTCCCTCAAGCCACTTGTCTCCCCCAAATCGAGCTGTTCAAAAAGCCGAAGGTAAGAAAAGTGCTCTGTCTGCATGGAGGGAGCCCGGAGAAAGAGCGTGAAGATTCCTGGGGGCTGGGGGCTCGCCTGCCCCCCACCCCTCGCTGCCCCCGCTGCCCAGCCTGCCTGTTGGCCATACAGGTGGCCCAGCCTCCCTGTAACCCCCTAACCCCCAAGTTCGCCATTCTTCTCTAGCTGCCAGACCCGCCGATGGCCCTGCCCGCCTGGGAAGCTGGTAGGGCCGGAATCGCTGCTCATCTCCATTCATCCACCGCTGCCCTCTGCACCTCAGCCTGCTCTGTGGGAGGGGTCTGCAGGCATGTGGACTGTGGCTTCTCAGGGTTCCGTGCATGCCGTGCCCAGCCCAGGCTGTCTCTGTAACCCCCTGGGTCTTTCCTCTTGGGTTCAGCCTGGGCCGGGCCCTCCAGCTGAGCTGGACCTTGGGAGTTGTCCACCCGGTCCCGGCAGCACCGGATGG
>PVHY01018231.1:0-29661 GCA_004024945.1 Uropsilus gracilis
ATAAAGACAGACACCAAATGGTTACAACTCGGAGTGGGGGGGCGGGACAGAGGGGGAATGGTCAGGGAGGGTGGGGGGGGTGAATCCTGGTAAAATAAATAAATTAATTAATTTTAAAAAATATGTATAACAAAGTAAAAAAAATAATAAAAATAAAATATTTTTAAAAAAAATCTAATAAACACAGTAACTTTGTAAAAAAAAATAAATAAAATAAACAAGAAAGAAGAGTAGGATTTGGATCAAGAGCACTATGAGTATATAACTTGAAATCTTTCTTCAAGCCTGATCACACAGTAATGACACATGAAGTAAACTGCTAAAACCATATCCAAATTCAAAAGCAAAATGACCTTATCCATGAATGTGAAATAGAAGAGAAGCCAAAAGTGGTGAACAGAAGTGAAAACTTCTAATCTGCTATGTTCTCAATTAGACCTGGATGTCAGGAGTCTTATTCTTTCAGTGTAGGTAGGGAGATAGATATGTGCTGAATACCAAATGAAGGCTCTAATCAGGCTCATTGCTTAGATCTTCTAGGAGAAAAAGTTCTTCCAAATAAAGCATTTTTGGTGAAAAGCTGCCATTTTCTGCCTATATTTCCCCTTTAACTAGAAGTAATTGTGCAGTGGCAGGATAGATGGAAGCTGAGAACACCTCTTCTAGTTACTGAGAAAAAGGAGAAATACCAGCCTAAAGTTCTGACATTGCTAGGCTACTCAGTGAAGCCTGGACCACCCAGTTTATGTACTTATGAAGAAAATGATAAACGTCATCTTTATACCTCCATTATTTTTCCAGATAGGATTTGTGGTACCTTTCAAATCTGCATACAATAAACAAAAAAAAAAGTGAAATTGATAAGCAACCACTAGAATTAGTCACTGAGGCTAAAACTCCTGAAATGAAGATCCCACAAGTCACAATTACTGTGGACACATGGTTTGGTAGGAGATTCCAAGTGTCCATAAAAAAGGGGCGGGGGGGAACAGGGGAATACATTCAGTACAAAAACTATAGTTTCCATTACAGAGAAGTTTGTGGAGAAAATCATCATTCTTCCATACAGAATTCAAGGAAACAGGACCCCGCTGGAAGTTTTCAATACTTCTCCTATGATATCAAAGTTGGTGGGTAAGCATTAACTAACAGAAATTCAGTTCCCCGGTGGCCTGTTTAAACTTCTGAAGGACTCAGGTTGGAAACTAGAGCATAATTCAGCTATGGGTTTCTCCCATGTGTACACATTTAATTGTTAACAAAAGATTTATTTGCATGGGAAATAAAAGCGAGAGTCACAAAAAGTGAGATATATAGAAAAATTAATAACTCAATATATCCTGCTGGTAAGGCTGTCTGAACTGGGACACAGGGTGCATACTAAAGTCAGGCAAAACTCAGTTCCCCTCCAGGCTAGCATGTGTTTGTTTTTATACTGAGTGGCTGCTTAATTTCACCCTAGTTCCCAGCAACCCCTCAATAAGTCAAGCATGATGGCAGATTCATGGCATGATGGGAGTTGTAGTCCTCAGTGCCTGGGATCTCTCTGGCACGGAGGTACAGGTGGAGTGCATAAAACACCAGTGGGTCATACTGCCCTCCCAAATACACTGAGCAAGCAGTAGCTCATCTAAGTAGGCAGTGCTCTTAAACATGCATCTTTGGTAAGAAGCAAATATCATGTGTCTTCTTCATTTGCAATATGTGTGTTTGATTCCTTTAAGACATTTTTTAAATTTTCATTATTTTTTCTCTTTTGCCTGCTTTTTAAAATTTATATATATATATAGCCTGCCCTTTATGCTACTTTAAATTTCCCTATTTTCTTTATTTTTTTTTATTATATACATGTTTTACATCATTGTATTCCGTGGGGTTCTCTCACCACTGTACATCATCTTGATCATTTGTCCTCATCCCTTCCCTGATTTCTCCCTCCCTTTCACCCCACCCTAGCTTTATGCTTTAGTTCTGTTGTCAACTTGTTCTGACTTTTTCTTGACCTTTTGCTTGTTTTCTCTATATCCCATCTATAAGTGAGACCATCTAATTTTTGTCTTTTTCTTTCTGGCTTATTTCTGCTAGCATAATTCCTTCTAAGTTCATCCATGTTATCACAAATGCATCAAATTTATCTTTTTGATTGCTGAATAATATTCCATTGTGTAAGTGTACCATGACTTTTTCATCCATTCATTAGTTTTGGGATATTTGGGTTGTTTTCAAGTCCTGGCTATCATAAATAGTGCTGCTATAAACATGTGAGTACAGGTTTCCTTTTGAATTAGTGTTTTTGTATCCTTTGCATAGATTCCCAGAAATAGAATTGCTGGATTAAATGGTAGTTCCACTTTCAGAAGTTTGAGGGTCCTCCACACAACTTCCCATAGTGACTGGAACAGTTTACATTTTCACCAGCAGTGTTAAGAGTGTTCCTTTTTCTCCATATCCATGCCAGCACTTTTTATTGTTGCTGTTTTTTCTTTTTTTCTTTTTTTTTTGGTTTTTTTGTTTGAACACAGGCCATTCTTATAGGTGTAAGGTAGTATCTCAGTGTGGTTTTGATTTGTATTTCCGTGATTATAAGTGATTTTGAGCATATTTTCACATGCCTGATAGGTTTTTATATTTATTCTTTGGAGAAGTATCTCAATCTCTTCATATTTTTTGACTAGACTTTTGGTCTTTTGCCTGCTTTTATGCATTTGTGGGTACCTCAGTCAGTTTGTCTAAGGAAATCAATTTGATTGTTTAAAAAAGGACAAGATGTAAAAGGATAGCTCAAAGATACAGAAATTACACAAAGAACAAACTTCCCTGTATATTGAAGCTATGTGCAAATATTAAGCACTTATGTCATTAGGTTAGACATGTATGAAAAAAATTTAAGTTTTCTAAATATGACAACAACCGCAAAATTTTATATGACATTTCCAAAAATAAGTGTTAAACAGAAAGAAATATTTCCAAAACTATAAATAATAAAAAGCAAATTTGAGCCAAACATCCTAGAGGAAAAACTGAAACATCATTTAATTCTCTCTATAAACAAGATGTTATAAAAATGATTGATATATGGAAAACAGTCAAAAGATATTCAGCCAAAAATATAGCAAGATAAGTTGTTCCAGCAAACTCTATTTACGAGATAAGAATGCTGAAGACAAGAGTGGTTTTCTCCATGTTCCCAAGACCTAATAAATAAGCCCTGGCTAAAAACTGTATCTTGAGCCCCTCAACACAGCCCCTCTTTTCTGATCTTGTTGAGCTCACTGCACACTGCACACCAGACAGCTCAGATTGTGAGCACTAGCGGTTGAGTCCAGACTTGGTTCTGTGACTTGTTCTTCCAGTTCCTCTCTCCAGGCAGCTGCTTTTTACATTTGAAGCCTGAATTAATGAATGAAGGGTTCTTTGCCTTATAATATGCATGCAAATCAAGAAATTCTGTCCATATGTCAAGCATTACCATTAGATCTATACAGCCAAGTAAAACCTTCCTTCACTGACTCAGAAGTGTTAGTCTTCAATTTCTTCAACTTCCAGGCGTTTAACCCCAGGGCCATTACTGATTAATGAAGCTGTTCCAAGCACTGACAATCAACCTGACTTCAGCCTTTCCCTTCAAAGTTATCAGAGCTTTTTGTATCAGGGCTGTAAAGCCTGAACATTTCCCAGCTCCCTGTGCATTTTGCTAGCTTAGGGTCTAGAGACAACTTATATGAAACATAGCCCCCAAAGATAGTTGATGACAGCCCAGATAATCACTTCTCTGGACCCCAAAGAAAATTCAGTTTTATGTGTCAAAAATACTTCTCCATTATCTACATTACTAATCACGATGTTTCATTTTGTGTCAGTTTGTCTAGGTCACAACTCTTTGGCCAAAACTTTTCTAGATATTTCAGTGACAGTGTTTTAGGATGTTGTTAACATTTAAAGAAGTAGACTTTGATTTACTTTGATTTAGCACAATGTCCTCCACAATGTGGGTGGGTTTTATCCAATCAGCTGAAGACATGAATAGAAGAAAAGATTGCCCCCCTAAAACAATCTCTTTCTCTCTACTGCCTCCCTCTCCCATGCATCCCCTACCAAACACACACAAACACAAACACACATACCCACATTTTGTGAGTCCTCTTTCTCTGAAAGACCCTGAGTCTCCACTGTCCAAAATGATCTAAAGTAGTATGTCATCAAAATCCCAAAATAATCTCCCAGATCTTTGACTGTGGCAAAATTCCTTCTTGGATTCTGAATCTTGCATTGAAGTTACATAGAATAAGTGTTGCAAATTTGAGGGTCACATCTAATCCCCAATGCAGTTAGGCCCAAACAAAATTATTGCTAACTTAAAAACTATTATGCATTATATGGCCGAAGGGTAAAAACCTGACACTAGTTTACTCTACAGGGAACTTGGGTCTTTATAGAATGAAAAATCAATAGCATAGAGCTTTATACATAGCTGGTCCTCAAGACAAGGCCACTGTTGATGTTATTGAGGAAAAGAATCGGCTGCTAATTCTTCTGCTTGGAACCCAGGACCTTCACTGACTCAGTCATACTCTTTGGCAGCAACGAGTCAGTTGCTCTCCGTCTCCATCTATTCAGGTCAAAACAAGAGGAAATGGGATTCAGCCACATGTGCAATCTGTTCATTCTGAAATAAGCTTCCTCCTTAAAAAAAGATAGACCTCAGGATGCAACTTCTGTGAAATCAGTCAACAAAATAATTAAATGAATGGTGGGGAAAAAACTATTATACATTATGAAATCTAGACTATTTCACTTTTAAGTTGACTTATAAATTCAAGCTTCTCTTGAAAACTGAAGGGAAGTTGGCCACCTGGAGCAGACACAGCTGCTGGGCAAAACTCGCCTGGCACCAGGGAGCCACATCTAGGCAGGGTACGCTCCTGTGTTCAACTCCCCCCACACCCACCCTCTCTAACAGAATGGTATCACCATTCCTGCCAGCTCTCTCTTTAACATTATATACCAGGCTTTTGAGTGTGTGGTTCTGTTAGCTTAATTAACAGAAAAAAAGACACAAATGCTGTCTTTTCAGCCTCGTCTAACAGAGTCAGTGCTCTGTGGGTGATAAATCAATAACTTTTAGGTGCTTCGCTTTTCTCAGGGTAAAATGGGGTTAGTGGTACAGATTCTGCATGCTGTTTATGAGGATTAAATTGTATAATGTTTGCATAGCACCTGGTAGCTATTATTTTGATTAGTTTATTCAGACATAAGCCAGACTCTGTTTGGTAAAGATGGGTATAATTTCGAATACCAGCCGGGCCGAGTAGAAAATCCTTCTGTGAATGTGGCTTCATTAAGTAACTTGTGCATTATGTAGCTAGAAAATATATTTTTTTAGATATTGCATCAATCCCTCACAATAACCTTGGGAGACAGCTATTGTTATTATCCATAATTAACAGATAAAAGTGCTGCAGCTCTGGAGTCCAAGGCCAACACTCTCCTGACTTGGTTTTTGGTGTGTCTTGTATTTTTTATCTTGATACCTGTACATGAAGTACCAGATAAAAGGAACTTCCATAAATAGATCTTTAGTGATGTGTTCATGAGTATAGGGTAAGTGAGTTAGTAAGGCTTTTTCCTCCATTAACCTGTAACCAGCACCTGGGTATTGAATCTTCCCCATAATAGTGCTTCACAGTGGGTGTAGGCGTGTGAGTGTGCACACGTGGGCCTAGGAGAGAGGTGATAAAGGAGTGGCAGGAGAGCATGAACATGGGATGAGAGAGCACCAGAGATTGCCAGAGAGTGAGAGACCAGGGAAAGTGTAAAGATTCCTGGGGGGGGGGGGGGGATAGAAGGGCTCACCTCTCTCCAAGCCCTTCAGTCCCTGCCCTGACACCGCTTTGCCTGGTGTTTCTGTGTACCTGTTAGAGCAATAAAGAACCTTCACAGATTGGTGAGCCTGGATGTTTGCCCTACAATAGGTGATGAGGATGGTTGCATTACAATGAGGTACTGGGGAATGGGAAGTATTCTCTAGTCTTCTAATTAGCTTACTTTCAGTGATCCAGTGTCTCTGAACTGTGAATTTCATGTTGTTTCTCGGTGTTTTTCTACATTTGTAAATGAAACATGTTCACTAGAACTGACTGAGGTTAGAGAATTCCTTTCCCTCAGGTCAGTGAGACTAGTAATATTCTGGCAGCTTAAGTGCTGGTTAACTAGTTTCCTTCCTCTAAGAGCTGGTCTTTGCTGAGAACAGTGTTCTGTCATGTTTCAAATGGGCTCCTTTCTCCCATTTTCCTGCTGGAAGAACAAGGGAACTTTTCTCTGATATTTACCATGGGAACTTGGCCAAACTCCTCAAGATAAATCTCAGAGTGTTTGGTGGCATTCTATGGCTGGGTCACCTGGAGATTCAACTCACAGACTTTCCACAGTGATCATTCACTAGTCAGTCTCCAGGTCAGTTTTTCCTGCTCCCAGACTGGTGCCCTTGGCAGTTTTCACTCTTGAGTCTGTGCCCAGGAAGTCATGAACCCTATATTCACATCTCTTCAATCATGGGGACATAGGCTCACCCTGTATTTCCCATCAAGGATCAAAGAAGAGTGATTGACTTTTCAATCTGTTCAGCTTTTTATTGTTGCTGGGACAGAGTGCTAGTTTTCAACTGAAACCAGAGCCTGAAAGAACCTGAGCCCTGGTCAGACTGTGCCTGAAAACTTGCTCATTTTCTCTACACATTTTAGTTACTTCAGTCACTATTTGTTTAACCAGTTCTATGTTTTCTATTACTTGGAAGCTAAATGCATTTTTATCATATTGGACCCAACATGCTAAAGAAAAGTGAAATGTAGGTAACTGGCTGCTTGGAATTATTCTTCTCTGCTTGTTTATTGAGCATGTTGCCTTACCCCAAGGAGCCCATTTGTAACATAGACCAACTTACAAGGAGTCACCTTATTTCTAAACTCACCTTCCTTTATTTACATTATCTCTTTACACTTGATAATATAAATTCAGCCATAACTTGGTGGGTATAGAGACCATGGGAAATCCACCAAAAACTTTTGCACTCTCAACTTTCTCCAACTGACAGCTGAGGGAAGAGTTGGAAACTGGACCTCCTCTGTCATGTACCCATAGATTTCCAATACAACACAGAGGGAGAGAGAAAGTCAACACTGCCCTCTCTGTCGCAACAGTGGAAATGGAGCCCAGTAGATGTACCTGTTGTTGAAACAGTCCAGGAAGATCAGTCACTGGAGACACCAAGCTACTCCATTCTAGCAACTAAGATCTCCTCAATCTCACCTCATCCTCCATCCCTAGTTTTCCCATGTATTCTCAACCTATGTCTTTTCTAGTTCTTCTACCCACTCCTGAATCTTTCTACCCCATGCCTCTGACATTCTAAATTCTATCCAAACATCATAATGCCTTAATGATTTAAGGGAAAGGGCATAGCATTTGACATCAGGCTGACCTGTTTTAACATTCCACCTTGGGAATTTTTGAATGATGAGAAATGGCTGAATTTGTCTGGAACAAAGGCACCAAACAGTCAAGATTTATTTCTACACAATCACCTATCCCAGTTTTCCCTCCTTCTCATATTGGAGTCAAATATCTCAAGAACCATCTCCTGCAGAGATGCCTCATGTGTTACTATGAGCCTATGAGCCCAAATTCTACCCCAGGAAGCTAGGCTGAACCATGGAAGGGCTTCTTGTACTTGACTTAGTGGAAGCCATAACCAAAGTCATCTGAGTTCTAGTTCTCACCCATTGAAAGGGAGAAAAAGAATCTCCAAGGAAAGGCACCAAGATGGAAAGGAGTTCCAAATGAAACTGGGTGCCCCTCCCCACCCTTGGGTTGTGGCAGTTGGCCCCTCCTCCATGCCCCTCCCGCTTGGGTTGTGACAGTTAAACTGCCAGAGGAAGCAGTTGGAACAGGGGCAGGACTAGAAGCAGGGGAATAAAAAGGCAAGGAACAGAGACTAGTGGAATAGAAAGACTTTTGGGGAGAGAAGAGAGAGGGGACTTTGAGGGAATGGAGAGAAGAGAATGGCAGGTGGGTAAAGTGACCAGGCTGAGCAGAAGCCACTGGAAGAGTGAGCTGGAGGGGACAAAGAGCCATGGTGTCGGGCAGAAAAGTGGCTGGTGTGTAGTGCAAGGCACTGCAGCAAGGTGACATGGAAAACTGGTACCTGGCGATGGCCAGGGATTTGGAAAGCTTATGTGTGCATCAGCAATTGTGGAAGAAATTTGAATAGCCCTAGAGAAGTGGAGCAGCGTGGAACACTGGAGAGAAAAGAAAAGAGAAGACACCAGAGAAAAGGCCTGGACTTTGGGAAAGTGCCTATCTCTGAGGTTTGGAGGAGCACCAACTGCCACTTGTGGCTTTAAGGACTTTTCGTTTTCCCTGTTGAACTCCCTTGTTAATAAAATCCCTTGTTAAACTGCATTTTGAGTGGCAACTGCTACACGCGGGTGATAGGGATTTGTGGTTTGTTAGTTGGAGGCTTTTGGACCTCCTTTTCAATCCAATTTCACCAAGACCAAGACTAAAACTGTCTTTCTCAGGTCAGTACCCAGGTCTTTTTTGGTGAGGTCAATTCCAGACAGGTCAATACCTGACCTTGACAGACAAGTTAAAGAGACATGAAAGAGAGGAAAGTGAGAGAAAAGTAACTGATACATAGAAACTTACAACTCTGGAACAGATAAACCACTGACACCGTCTGCTTCTGATTTCTGCCTTGGCCACCTAAATCTCTGATCTGATCCCTTAGAAGACTCCCTTCAGTACCACAGGAATGACTATTAATGTTTAGCATGAAATCCTTCCAAAAATAACTCAACACATTAATTTAATTTATACAAAACAAAAACCTTCCACTGCAGTGATTTTACAAGACCCAGACCCCAAAAGACAAGTCTCCTCAGAGTTTGTGGGTCTAACTTGATTCCTTCAGGAATTCATCATGATTTAAATTTAATGAGTTTGCCCAAATTCTTCTAACAGATGGTGCTTTTACTGAAAATAGAAGTTTCTCCTGGAAGCTCTTGGATTGAAGAACTTCTTATTGGTACCTTTTGCACTGCTTTCTTCTCAATGAGCATATCTCTCTTTCCCCATCTCTAGCAGATGATTATCCTGGCATAGTTTCACTGATTTGTGTTCACTCTAAAATATGTGCAGTAATATCAATGAATATTTCATAATTAATAACATTGTTTGCCTTCTTGGGAAATCCTATGTGCTTTTGGGGAATCACTTGGTTACCCAGAGTCTGCTAATAAAAAATTCCCAGTGAAATTTGTGCTATCTTTTTTTCACACCGTAAGTTTTGCTCAGCAAGCAGAGGCATTCCAGTGTCTTTGAAGCTGCAGCATTTTCTCTAGAATTGCAGTGATGAAGACTGCACCTCTCCCCCTGAGTCATTAATCAAAGACTTACTCAGCACTTTTTCCCTTTTTCCTCTCCTCCCTCTTCCTCGGGTCATCTGCTCAGATTCAGGTAGAATGTAAGCTAAAGAAAACAATTATATATTTTTCAAAGGCTTCTATTCCTCTTTCTGACTTGACATTTTGTTGACAGTCTGCAAAGCATGTCACGCTTCTTTGGGAAATGTTGAAAACAATTTGTAGGTTCTCATCACATATAATAAATACTTTTTCAAAACAATCTCTTAGAAATTGTCAATAGTAGCCAGACTTGGTGAGACACTGTTGTTGTTTTTTCCTTCCCGGAAGACATTACCAATGATTATGAAGACCATAGGGATTGAGATACCAGTTCAGTGACCATAAATCACTGATGGTCTATGACAGATTTGTCATTTCTGCAAAAAAAAAAAAAAAAAAAGTTCCAGAAATGAGAATACACTGGAATAATTACTTTGCTCAATCTAGTTTTATATCTAGAAGTTAAAAACTTCTTGGTTAATTCAGATGCGGTGAATATCTGTAGTTTTTGCCTCCCACCATCCATTTGCCAGTCAGTAGGCAATGCACCCCTGTGTCCTACTGGGCACTCCCTCTCCAATACTCAGTGTATGTGTTCTGGATAGTTTCAGTCCATGCCTGGCTCCACAGGAGAGCATGTACTAGGCTAAACCAATCAGTACACTGCAATCCTGGCCATCAACTGGCTTAGCATATTCATGTGATCCTAAAAGATACTCCTAGGGATTCTGGGACAGAGACAGATATCTTCACTTCTGGATCTAAATTGTAATGACAAAAGAGTTTGAGACTATTTGTCACCATCAAGGAACCTGAGACTAAAGTCAAGTCAGAAAGAAATAAATTGTAATGAGAAATGGATTCTTGACATAATGCCATTGGAATCATACATTCAGGTATGCCTGAAATAATCTATAATGATGGGTTTTTCAGTTAAATGAGCAAAAAAATTTTTTTTGTCTGATTAAGCAAGTTTTGATTGGAGCTTCCCCACTATGTACCCTAATTTATGATTCAAAAAATATGTTCAAGCCTATTTGAATGTGAAGGTAAAAGTTATACTGAGTAATGTGAAAAAGAACCTGCATTTCTACATTTCCCAAAGTAGCTACAATATGCTGGGCATACAATGGCTTCTCAAGATAGTGTCTGTATTTATTGAACTGATTAAACAGACAGACACAGAAGGAATGTCAAAAACAATTCATGTCAAATGTTAAGAAAATGCCTGGGTTTCATAGCAAGTCATCAGAATTTGGAATCTCCAGGATGAGAATGCCAGTGAATTTTGAATTCTAACAGTGTAGGTTCCAGGTCCCACCCTAAGAAAGGATGGAGACAACAGAGAGGAAGAAGGAGATGAAAGAGATCTGAAAGAGGCACATGGAGCAGAGAGAGATGCAAAGAAGAAGCTATGCTTCTTCTTGGCCTTGGACTTGTACCAGAGACTTGAGGACATGAAAGAGATACTTGAAAGAAATAGAGACATGGGTGAGAAACACATGGGGAGGCTGACAATCGCAGCCTTTATCTCAATTAGTATTTTGAGTTTACTCTTTTCTTCCAGACTTGTCTGGCACCTTCTGCCCCTTTTGTATGGGTCCTCACCAGTCGGTGTCTTAGATTTGTGGCAAGCTTTTAGGTCTCAGCAGTCCTGCTTTGGGCCAACCCTGTTTGACTGGGCATTTACCCACAAGAGAATGGGTGACTTTGGGTGTTTAATAAGAAACTATTTTAACTATTCTTTCCCTTTTCGCTATTGTACATTAGTTGACGCTCACAAGTGATACAGTAGTGGAAGAATTACAGGGACTATGGCCAATAGAAGGGAAAAAAGATTAATTAATAAAAAATAAAAGACAATAAATGAAAGGATAATATATGCACTATTTTCTACATTATTATTATTCACTTAATATATGTGATGATTACTACATGACATGAAATAGATATTCTTCATTCTTGTTCTATAGCTGTAGAAACAGTTCATTTTGTTGACTACCTCATTTTGTTGAGTCACCTCCCCATGACTGAACTTGAGCTATTTTAATTATTTTGCTGTTTCAAATAGTGATGCCTTGTGTAGCCTTGCAAATCTGTGCATTTTTTTCTATCTCACCAGTTTATCACTAGAATATAGCTCTAAAAGTAGCACTGCTGTACTGGAGAGTAAATGCATATGAACTTGAAGAGGATCAAGTTTCCGTTCAGAGGGTTGATACCATTTTGCATTTCTACCAACAAAGTACTTGATTCTCCTCAGTCTCATCTATCATCAGATATTGGGGTTAGCCTATGTGATGCATGAGAATCATTTCTCATCAAAGTTTTAGTACAAATTTTCTTAACAGTGAGGTTAAGCATCTTTTTAGAACATTAATTTGCAAAGATTCAAGGGAACCTTGCCCTTCTTATGTCATTTGGGAACCCTGCCCTTCTTATGTCACACATAGTTTTTAGAAATTTTCAAATATTTGATTTCCTCCTTATCTGATTTTAAAATTATATTGTTCTTCTCTAAATTCATCACCTGTCAATCTTTTGTTGGCATCTTTTAATTTTAATTTAATCATGTATCAATTTCACTTTTTGTGCTTATGAGTCTTGTTTAATAAGCCACATTTTATATGAAAAAAATTATCTATTGCACAATAATTCTATCAAAGTTATTTTCATTTAAGGGTCTCATGCATTAAGAGTAGGTTTGTCTTCATGCAGTGGACAGTAAAACCCATTTAGAGAGTGCAGGTTTAGGGGTTCTGTGGTGCACCTCATTCTGCACATGAATAGAATAAGTTAAAGGTAAAGGTTGAGAGACAGAGTAAAATACCTGTGAGCAAGAAGGCTCTCACTGACAAAACTCTAGTCAAAGTTACCTGTTCCCCAAAATATAGAAAAAACAAAATCTTAGGACAATTCCTTTCCCACCTTAGTGCCACATTTCAGAGGCACAATTGGTGCCATAATTCAAAACCTCAGAGGGCCACCTCCATCAAAGAGGTTGAGATGTGGGGTGAATTGAACATAAATTTAGGGAAGAAACTCATGCAGAGCCTTCAGTTCATGGCAGAAAGAAGTTTACTTCAGCCTGACACTGCCCAGTTAGGCATCCATGGCAACTCTGAAAACTCTTTCCAGAAAAGAAAACCCAGGTATTCCAAGAATGAAGAATCCCCAGAAAACCTGAAAATGAAAAAGGAACCAAATAGGAACCAGAGAGTTCCATAAAATTCAAATTGAGCAATGTTTTGTTCTTATACCTGCAAACCATGCTCCCTATCGGTACCTGCTCCAAGAAATCTGTGACCTCAGCCACATCAGACATTGGTCAGAGACTCTTGTAGAAAGTGGTTGGGGAGTTAGCAGTTAGTGCACAGACACCAAGACTAAAAAAAGCAAAGAGGGCTCTCAGGATGAGATCTGCCTTTAGTTCACCCCAAGGAGTGAACAATGCTTTCCACTTCCCCAAACTTCCTTCCCTGTATAGGAATGGAATTCCACCACCAGAGTTGTATTATTTCAGTGCATGTCTTTAATTCCACTAAAATACTAATCTCTCTGGAGACTAAGCAGTCAGATATTAAACTGTTATCAGTCATTTGCTCCTCTGTGTGAAAATGTTGTCACTAGAGAAAAGAGTATGATAACTAGGAACATAAGTACATGAAAAGTTGACCAAACAGAATGTCACTGAGAAATAATTGATATTTGGGTCAGTGGCACACACTGGGGTGGAAAACCTCAATTCAAATCTTGATCCTATTACCTACAATTACCTTGGGCTAATTCACTTTTTTGAAACTCAGATATTTTCCTAGTGAAAAGGCAATATAACACCTTCCTCCATGCCTTTGGTCACTGTATTCTCTCTGTCTTGAATACCCACCTATATCTAGCCACTAACCTGGCTAACTCCTATCCATGCTGGATGTTAGCCATACCACCACCTCAGGACTGGGAGGTGTCCTTGTTTGTGTGCAAACTCATCTATCTACGTAAAGCAGAGACTGAATCTTGCTATTCTGCACTGTGACTTCTCCCTCTGTCTCCACTGAAATGAAAAGGTCTTTAGACTCAGGGTATGTGGCATATTCACCAGGGCATCCAGGGTATAGGAAACTTGAAAACATCAGGGGATGGATCTGAAAGGCCCTCACTGGGAGAGGTGGTTCTTTAGGAATGGGTAGGCCCTGCAGGAAACTCTCCTCCACCATGTGGGCAAACAGTGCAGGCAGGGTTGAACAAGAGCTTCCTAAACCAGTTTCCCAACCCAGAACAGAATCATAAATGGGCAAAAGACAGAAATTGTGACCAAATTCTTAGAAAAAATTGAATTCAAAGTCAAAAGTATTATATGTGTTCAGAAGTGGTCACTTTGTAATGATAAAGGCTACAATCCACAGCAGAGATAATGCTGTCATGAACAATTAGGAATCAAATAACAAAGCATCAACATTTGTAATGCAAAATCATAGGAAATACAAAAAGAAAGGGACAAGAATTTAAAAGTAACAAAAAGTTCAATACATCCTTTTAGATTCTTGACAGATAAAGTATATGAAAATAAGCAGGGATATAAAATTGGTGAACAACAATATTAAAATCATGTCTTTCTAGGTTACTAAGATGCATTTATAAAAATTACCAGTTTTTAGACATAAATTCCAAGAAGCTGTTATAATGCAAAGTACATTCTAAGACTGCAATACAATGAAACAATGAGTAATAAACATAGAAAAGCCAAACTCTTGGAAATTAGGGAGAGTATCTCTCCTAATTAACTACTGGCTCAAATACAATAGGTAAATTACAATTGTCAAATATCTAAAAAATAATATAATAGCTTTACAAATTAGAGCTGGGATACATTCAAAATTGTACCCAGAGGGAAATTCATAACCTCAGACTCTTATTATTATAACACAAACAAGAATGAAAATAAATAAGCATTCAACATAAAAAATTAGGGGACAGAAAAAAGTTCATAGAAAGATAAACTCTAAAAGCAATGAATTTGTAATCAACAAATAGAAGTAAGTATATTAAGAGCAGATATTTTGAAGGAAAAAAATCTATATAGCTAATATATCATTAGGCCATCTAATAAATAATGTAATAAAATAAGAAATATAGGAGAAAATATAAATACTTAAAAAATTGAAAATATGTAGACTGTGTCTAGCACTGTACTACTAAATATGTGAATGGAACATATGATTTTCATAAGATCTATATAGATCTTATATATGATCTGTATAAATAAAAATTACAAACTATCAAATTAAGAAGAAAACCATGTTAGTGTAGAGTATAGATAATAAGAATGTTAGCCTGCAACACCCCCCAGTCAAAAGGAGGAAGAATGTAGAGTGTAGGTAATAAGAATGTTAGCCTGTAATATCCCCAGACAAACGGGAGGAAATGTAGAATGTAGCTGATAAGAGTGCTAGCCGGCAGCCCACTCACCCTCAGCCTCTCCGTACTCTTTTGCCCTAAGTTCTGTTGCAGGACTCTGCTGACTAGATTTTACAACTCCAGGAAAACAACATTGCTTCTCCGAGGGTTCAACTGGAGACGACCCATCGGCCATAAATCAATCAAGGGATCCACAGTGGAAAATTCCTCAAGACCCTGAAACTGTATAAAATAATGGACACTGGGGAATGGGGGAGGGGGTGTCCAACCTCTACGCTCTGAAGGGACTGCTGTTGCAGTGGACCAGGCTACAGGTGGACCCTGCCTTGAGCTAGTTAAATAAAGCCTTCTCTTGTGTTTGCATCAAATGTGAATGGAGTGTTCTAATCCTCAATCTCTAACATTAGAAACTAAGAAATAGATGAACAAATACCCTCTCTAGAAAATATCTGAGGGACATATAATCCTCATATTTAAAAATATAGTCTCTCAGCAGGCCAAAGGAGGAGAATGAAGTTCCCACCGCTAGATGCAAGAAGTCAGATTTGTATTTAAAGAAGAGCATGTTGGATGAAAGAACAGTCCCATCCATAATTGGAAAATACAGTCTTACTCTGATACCACAACTTTATTCTCCTTCCCTGGCATCTGAGATGTCATTTAGAACACGGATAACCTGACTCTTGCCTGTAACGAGAACATGGGACAACAGATCACGCTGGGCCACTAATATTTGTGGGTGGGCAGCTTTGGAGCTGCAGCTGATACCACATGTGTCCCGTTCAAGGCAAAAGAGTGTACTTTCCAGGTTGAGCCTAAGTCCACCAAGACCTCACAAGTGGTGTAAGCTCTTATACTGCTTTTGAAGAAATACAAATTGGACGCTGCAAACATACTCCAAAATAAATACCTACTCAAAGATAATGTGATGGACCTGCATCAAAAACCTGGTGAGTTGGTGTATGTTTGATGGGAAAATTAACATTAAAAATTTAAGTGATGGGAATTCTGTTTCTGTAACAATGATAGCTTTTATCAAATAAATTCTCTTGCTGATAACGATTATGATCTTAGAGGGAAACCTCATCTATCTGAAAACATTTAAGAATAATAAAAAGCTGGCAGAAACTGGAGAAGCCTGAGAGAAGGGTTCAGCACTGGATGTTGTTTGTAGAGATTTTTGTTCTTGTTGCCACTTTCCCAATCCATACAGAGGGGGGCTGGGAATCAAGCGAATACTCACAGCCATGCAGCCTGAGGACCCAGAGGACGCAGTTCAGGACAGCCCGGATAACTAGAGAGAAAAAGTGCTACAGAGGCAAAGTTCTCCAGAATGCACAGAAAGATTTTCCAAAGCATCTGCTAGCAAATGAATTACACAAGCAGGGGAGAAAACTCCAGGAAGCCTGGCAAAAAGAATAGTTGGAAGGTAGAAAGAACTAAGAGCATAGATTAGTTGCTATTTACCATTAAAGAGACAAAAGTTTGAGCATAAATCCAACCAAGAATATTGCTTCCTAAGATTGATATCTCCTGGAGACATGAGAATACAGTTTTGATCAAAAATAAATAATACATTTAAAAAAAATACACAACTTATCAATACCAACAAGATTTAATATAAAGTATGATTAGTCCCATAACTACTGAGGCACTGAATTTATAACTTTTAACAGGTGGTCTCACTGGTGAATTGAGAAAATAAAGAAGAAAATCTCAACAAAAGCAGAAAATGATTTGACAAAATAGCATCCATCAACAACTATAAAACAAGGACAAGTTACTTAAAAGCTACAACCATCATCAACAAAACTATACTCAACTTTACATTTGAAGGCAAAAAAACTAAGTATTTTTCCCCTATGACTGGGAACAAGGCAAGTATGTCCTCCATCACTGCTCTGTTCAACACTGTGCTGAATTCCAAGCCTTTGGAATAAAATACTAAAAAAGAAAAAGAAAAAAACTTAGGTACAAAATAATGTGATTGCATAGAAAATCTTAAGAAACTACAATGAAATTACAAGGTTGATCAGTAAATTTAGCAAAGACCTAACACTAAGTTCAATATACAAAAATTAAGTACAGCAGCAAGTAATTGGAAAGTAAAATATGAACATTTTAATTACAATATAATCAAAAACTTATTTTAGGAATAAGTTTAACACAGCATTACAATGTCGCTGCCATTTTAATGGCTACTCATTTTAACTGGAATAATAGGATCTGGAAATAACAGAGGTCAGATGGTAGATTGTAATCACTAGAAACAAGGTTGGTGTAATCACCACACTGGGACACTGATATAAAGTGGCAAATAAGAAGGGTTTGACTCTGTAGGACTTGTGGTAATAGTTAACTGATTGCAGTATCCCTAGGAAAAAAAATATAGGTTGAAAATCTCCTAAGTAACTAATGTATCTATATAGTATTCTAGGTCTGCCAGGAAGAAGCCTTATATAAATTTCAGGACATTGATTCATAAAAGTGACCAATAGATTGACTATCAGGTCAGTGTTTGGAAAGTAAAGGAGGTAGGGTAGGTGGGGGCTGTGTGTGGCTAGACTTCCACAAATGAATACTCATGTTGATATTGTATCCTTAGTGATTGCTCACTCAGAGGAGGTTGATGTGGTCTGGTGAATTAAGTCAAACCAGTTGATATCTTTCCTTAGTCACAGGGATAGAAGCTATATATGAGCTCAGAGCTCAAAATGCATCCCCTACCACCCCACCAAGCCTAACCTGCTTACCGCAGCTGCTGTGGAATGACTCATCAACGGCAGATATCAAAATGCTGAACATCCATTATGGCACCATGCCCTGCAAAGTTACCCAGTCATCTGATAGTTAGGTAATTATAAAGTTCCTCTTCCATCATAGAGGGGCAACAATTTGACCTCACTGCAACAGGTCCACTGATAGGCTGATAGGTCAACCTATCAGGCCACAGCCACCTGTGACTCTAAGTAATATTCGTTCACTGTTAATCTTCACAGCATTGATTTTGACCAGTAATTCATTTTCACAGTAAAAGAAATTCAGCACTGACTCATGTTCATGGAATTCAAATGATTCTTACCACATATCTAGAAGCAACTGGAATGCAAGAATGCTGTAACGGCCTGCTGAAGGCTCATTATGGAGTTGACTGAGAAACAATACTTTGTAAGGCTAACATACTACCCTAAAAGGTGCTTTTGAATCTACACCCAATACGTGCGTGGTCCCTCATCATTAGTGTACATGTGTCTTAGAGTCAAAAGGTGAAAGTATAAGATAGCCCTCTCATCATTATGATTGTTCATCTATTTGTAGAAGTGTAACTTCCTACCACTCCAGCTTTAGGTTTTAACAGTTTGAAAAGTCTTGGATCCCATGAGGGAAATGTTGTCACTTGTCACTGAGTGACACATTTGTGAAATGACTTCTTTGAATTGGAAGTCAAAGTTGAGACCAGGCAATGTTGAGTTCTGCACCCAAGTGACCCAATGGGCAAAGAAGTGAATTACTCTTCTTTCTGGAATGATTATCCCTGATTCTCAAGGAGAAATTGAGCTGCTGCAAGGAGTGTTCATGCTGGAATCCAAGTAATGAACCCCTTCTACACAATAAAGATCCTGCTGGAATGATAAGGATTCAGATTGTCCAAGTAAACGATCTTGTCCAGCAATTGCTAAGCAAACTGAGAGCTCTTATAAAATGAGAGTTCTGAGAAATAAGGTTGATGCTTCCTTTCACAGAGACAGAGAGAAAATTAATGTTTCAATTGTAGCTTGGAGCAAACACAAAGTAAATAGGTTATTTGCTTGATTCAATCAAGAAATTACTTACCTTCCTTTGGAATTCACAAGTCTTTTATTACAAATTAAACACATGAAAATGTCATGGAAAAAAATGCCTGATAATTTTGGAGTATAAAGTCCCTAAAGTTGATTAATGAATAAAAATCAACTAAAATGATTTAATTAAATTAAAGTGATATTTTGAAGAACTTGGTTCCCAACCCTGAGGTACAGTTCTTAGCCCTTTTGGATAGATGCCTGTAACAAAAATATAATAGGTTTGAATTGAGCAGCAATAGAGGCATGGAAGCCCATAATTAAGGTGTAGATTCAATGTCTGCTAAGAATCCACTTCCTGATTCAAAGATTGATGACTTCTTGCTACATCCTCTGTGGCAGAGAGGCATGGGAGATCCCTGAGACCGCTTTCATAAAGTCACTAATCCCACTCCTGGAGACTGCATCTTCATGACCTAATCATTTCTCAAAGGTTCCACCTCCAAATGCCATCAAATTAGAGATGAGTTTTTTCAACATATAAAGTAAGGGGGGACACAAACATTCTGTCTTTACCATCTCCCAGTGACTCCACATTTCCTTGAGCTTTGACACAAATAACTCAACTTAGGAGTTTCCCAACAGCTGGAAATCTAATCTGAACTGAAACAGTTTTCCTCAGGCAGAAGCAAGAAGCTCTTTCATACCAGGGGGATGCTAAAGGAGCATTGCTGTTGGACTGTTCTGACAATAGGGCTAGACCTGGTGACCCCCGAGGAACTCCTGTGGGCATTGAAGCCCTGCTTGTTTGTTGTTAAGCTCTTTAGCCAACTGCTACCCCATTCCTTACCACCCTCTCCCCCTACTGCCTCAAGTGTCCTAATCACTAATAAGATTTAATGCTATGACAAACAGATGGTAGGTTGTGCTCTGGAAACCAAAGACACAAACTACTTTGCTCAGAGGCAGATGTACAGAAATGTCTTTCCTTATGCCAAAATGACACATTAATTTGTTTTATTTACCGTAAGTTTGCAACTTCTGGATGTAAATCTAACAGTACTCCTCACATGCCAAACCTCAAAGGACTATACTGTGTCTCATTCTTATATAAAAATAACCCAGTAAGTAGTTACTCCCATTTCACAGATAAGCAAACAACTTTGAGATATTAAGTGACTCACCCAAAGAGTCATAGCTAATTAGTAAGCAAACAGAAACTGGAACTCAGTGGGACGAACTCAAAAATCTACAACCATGAACCCCCAAACTGGAGTGTGCTGATGCTACTGGAGGAGGAGCAGTCTTGGGGGGCAGGCCCTACTCCAGCTGCCTCCCAGCAGAGAGGCTCCCCCTGCAGGCACCTGCTGGTACCCAAATCTTGCACAGGGAGCTCTGCAGACTTCACTCACTTCATTCTGGCAGCTATTCTGTTAGGCATGTATTATTCTAATTCTCATTTTAATAAAAGAAAAATCAAGGCTCAGAGAGTTAAATTCTTACCCAAAATAAGGCTGATCTAAGAGGCAGACTTGGAGTCCCACTGAGATCTGACCACTCCCAAACTGTTTTCTTACTTTCACTAGGTTACTCTGATATTCTTGTCCCCAAAGGATGTGGCAGTTTCACTTACAGTAATTCATGGATCAAGAGATGAAATAGTCTCCCAGGAAAATTAGGAGGCCCCAGCCAATAGTGACGACAATGGAAACAATGCTACAGACTATGGTGCAATCCTGAGCTTTTGATGACTCTCTCAAGAGAAGGTGCATTATGTTAGTTTATCATTTTAAATAAATTCTCAGCAAGCTATTTACCTGTCAGTCTGTATCTGTGGAGACTGCTTTTGTTGCATCAGATAAATGAGCAATTAGAGACTTTAAAAGGCTCTTAAATGTGGTGGAGCTTGTAAACCTGAACTCCTTGGAATGGTAAATGTCACATCAAATATCTTCAGTACACATTTCCTGTCTCCCCATTGTCTCAACAACCGTAATATGACACTCCTTATCTTTGTCTGAGAATACCTGCCTTCCAGAGGATGGAATGGGTAAACAGAGGACCTTGGACAGAGGTTACTTGGTTTCCAGACCCAGCTGTTTCTGAATGACCTTGAACAGGCCAACACTTCTCTCAGTGACTTGCTAATAAGAGGAAAGTGTTGGAATGAGAATATTGTTATGAAGTCTTTAAGCACCAACACTGCACGGTTTCATGAATCTATGACTTTGGCTTTGCATAGATTCATCCTTTGCAATTCCCTAGGCAGAATCCCATACAAGGGCAAGTTCAGCCCTCAATAAATGTTAGTTACTATTGTCCACAGCAATATGTTTGATGAGGTCAAAAAGCTTATCAGTAATAAAATAAGCGGAACCGGGATCTAAAATTCCACCATCAGAAACTCATTTCTTTGGTTTTGAGGGTTTTTAATATCTCGGTAGAAAGTGTTTTAAAACAATACATTGTCTCAAAGAAGCAGAAAATTTTTTAAATAAAACTCTAATTAGCCCTTGTTTTAAAATCATGGCTCTGAAGTGTTTCTGAACTAAATAGAAGATGAAGCAGAGGAATGGGCAGGAATGCCCAGGCGTTACACCACTTTTCATTTCCCTTACCCTCATCTGGGCACCCAGGCACTGATACCAAAACCTTAGGTTCTTCAGAGGATCATTCAAATTTCATTTCTTTCAGCCAAAACCCAGTCCCACTGTTCAAGGATTAAAGAGCTAATAGAGATTAAGGCCAGTGATTGGGAATGGAGAATAATGGGGTGGGTGAAAAAGAGGCTAGACACTAGGGTTGAGAGGGAAGAATGAAGTTAATCTTTATTGAGTGCCTCTGTTCATCATGCATTTTATTAGGTTCTTTAAATATGCAATAATGGGAAAGCATTTAAAACACATATTTCCAGAGGCCTGGTACACAAGCTGTGGCTCTCTAAAGCCATTCCCTCTATTTGAGCATCAGATGTCACCCCTACTTCTCTACTTAGGACATGGCTGCAGCCATTCTCCCTTTTCACCTCTCTCAGTCATCTTCCACTGGTATTAGTCAAGCCTTCCTAATTACTGCTTCCTAACTTCTACTTCCTAACTATACACATACATAGAGTGTTACCAGCACTGATGGTGCCCAGAACTTGCCGTAGCACCCCACAGTGCTCTGGGTAAAAGCCCATGCTCTTCAACGCCAGTTGCATGATTTGAACCCATCTAACCTCATCTCCAGTTCACTCCTGCTCACCCTCTCTGCAGTAGCCACTTTGGCTTCCTGCTTGGGCGATGCCAAGCAGCCTCCTACTATGATACCTTTATACTGGCAAGAGTCTTGGTCTCTCTTGTTCACTGATATGTGCCACGGTGAACATTCAATGGGTAGTTTTGAATTATTGAATTATCAATAAATTTACCTTTTCTTTTTTAATTCATTTTATTGATTTGTCAGAATTGTGCATTAATTGATCCCTCCTCCTCCTTCCATATCCCCCCTCTGTATCCCCCCTCCAGTCACTCCATCTCCCATTTTTCTGCAATTTGTTGGTTGGTTAAGTTGATGTTCAGTTGTTGGTTGTTTGGCCCGTTGTTCTCTTCCGATATGTGGTAAATATGTGTGTGTGTTTTGTTTTTGTTTTTGATTTTATCCCAAGGCTTTCCCACTTCACTAACATTTGTTAACTATCCTGATCTTTTGTGCTCTTCACCTCCCCCACCTTCTTCCCCCTCCTCCTCTCTCACTCCATGGTTCAGTCCCATTGGTTGTTTTCCTTTTTCCTTATTTGTTTGTTTGTTTTTCCCTATATCCATCATATAAGTGAGAACATCCTGTACTTCTCTTTTTCTTTTTGACTTATTTCTGCTAATATGAGTCTTTCTAGTTCCATTCAGGTTGCTGCTAATGACATGTGTTTGTTCTCCTAGATTGATGTGTAGTATTCCATCGTGTATATGTACCACATTGTTTTTAGCCAATCATCTGTTTGGGGGCATTTGGTTTGTTTCCAATTCTTTGCAACTGTAAACAGGGCTGCAATGAACATGCGTGTACATGTGTCCTTTTGAATTAATGTCTTCATGTTCTCTGGGTAAATTCCTAGTAATGGGATTGCTGGGTCGAATGGTAAGTCCACTTTCAATTGTTTGAGGGTCCTCCACACAGTCTTCCATACTGGCTGGACCAGTTTGCACTCCCACCAGCAGTGTAAGAGAGTTCCTTTTTCTCCACATCCATGCCAACATTTGTTGTTGTCTGTTTTATTTACATGGGCCATTCTTACTGGTGTAAGATGGTATCTCAGTGTGGTTTTAATATGCATTTCCTTGATTTTTAGTGATGTGGACCATTTTTTCATATGCCTATTAGCCATCTGTATCTCCTCTTTGGTGAAGTGTCTTTTTAGCTCTTCTCCCCATTTTTTGATTGGGTTTTTTGCTTTGTTTTTGTTGAGCTGTAGAAGCTCTCTGTGGATCTTTGTTATCAGACCCTTGTCACTTGTCTGCATGGCAAAAATTTTCTCCCAGTTGGTTGGGTTTCTTTTTGTTTTGTTTATTGTCTCTTTTGCTGAACAGAAACATTTTAGTTTTATCTAATCCCAGCTGTTTGTTTTCCTTCATTTTTTGCTGGCCATAGTTGATTCCCCAAATGGATTTCTGAGGTGAAATTCATGAAAGATTTTGCCCAGGTTTTCTTCTATGTATTTTATGGTTGCAGGTCTCACTTCCAAGTCCTTTATCCATTTTGAGTTAATTTTTGTAGAGAGTGTGAGGGTGTTATCCTGGTCCATTTTTTTTACAAGATTTGATCCAGTTTTCCCAGCATCATTTACTGAAGAGGCTATCCTTGTTCCAGGGTATGTTTTTTGCCCCTTTGTCAAAGATTAATTGACTGTATATGTGTGGTTTTATTTCTGGGTATTCAATTCTGATCCATTGGTCTGTTTGTTTTTGTACCAGTACTGTGCTGTTTTAAGTATTATGGCTTTGTAGTAGAGTTTGAAGTCTGGAATAGTAATACCTCCGTTCTCTCTTCTGTTTGTCAAAATACTTTTTCTTCTTGAGGAAGAAAACATCACAGAATTCCACTTTCACTCTTTTATGCTTAATTCTCACACTTTTTTTTTATCTTGCCCCTCCACAGCCCCTCTTCCTCAGCAACACAGCAAATTGGTTTCCATCTTATGGTGAGAGGAGTGTGGTCCAAAAGAATTCAGTTAAAATCTTATTGCTCTATATCATTTTCATCATAGCCCTGTGAGGCAGTCACTCTGGCCCCATTTTATAGATAAAGAAACTGAGGCTCATAAAAGCAAAGTAATTTACCAACCATATTTTGTGCATGAGTTATTCATGTTGCCCTTTCTCTGACCCTCACTAGCATGGCCACCCACAAGGGCAGGAACTGCATCTCCATCACTATATCATGAGCTCCCAGGGTCAACTAGACATACAGTAAGTGTCCATGAACACAAGCTCTCCAGTGTGACCTCACTGGTTTTATAAAAAAAGGGGGGGCATTAATGCAGTCTGGCCCCTGGGTCTATCCTCATGCTCGAGAGTCCACAAGGCCACTCTATGACTGGCTTTTATTTTCCCTGAGGTTTTTAGCAGTCTCATCTGTCCATCATCTACCCCAAGTAACTTCCCCACCCTCAGGCCCATGTAACCCATGTAAACACCCCACAGTATGCCTTGCTCTGTATGTACATGCATTCATGCAGATGTTTGTATGTATCTAAATAAATTCCTCTTTTCAATGACACATGGCATCACAATGTATTCAATCATATGCCATTTATGGAATTTCAGTTTATCTCCAGGATTTTCTTTCTTTTTGTTAGTATTGTTACATTAAATATCTTTGTAGAAATAATACCTTGAATGGATCTTCAGGAGTGAAGTTATTAAATTTAAGTGAATCTATATATGTTTCTATTAGTTGCCATGAGATTTCTCATACATATAAAAATACAAGACACAGTATAATGCACCCCCATAAACCTCTCGCCAGGCTCCAGCAGTTTCCAAACCTGAACAATCTGCTTTCATCTAAACCTCTATCTGCTTCCCCACAGACTAGATTATTTGGAGGGAAAAACAGATATTTTAGCAAGCCTAAAAATTAATAATCATTTCTCCCCATCATCTAGTCTTTAGGCAGTGTTCAAATTCCCTCAATTGAATCATAACATAAAAATATTTTTACAGTTTGTTTAAATCAGGATCCAAGTAAAGCTTATACCTAACAATTGCTAAACATGTCTCTTATCTCTTAAGTCTCTTTTCATTTATAAGTGTAAAGATATTGCCTAGATTCATCTTTTCAGCAGAAGTTACAAATAGATAATATCTTAATTCCATCTTTCATCATTGTTTAACTGGGATGTTCTATAAAAAGAAAATCCCCGTTATCAATTCATTCATTATCCTGAGGTACAGTTCATAAAAGAAAGTCTAGATAAATAAAATGTCTCTTTATTTTCCAGGTTTTAAAATAATGAGTTTGTTTTCCTTGAGTAAGTGGCCTTAAATGAAGTCATTGGGATTTTTCTTTCCACTATCATGATAAACTTGTAGGTTTTTAAATGTGAATAAAGGGTTAACAAACTCATTCCCTTTTTCTACAGAAAAATGACCTTGGGTTAACTTTCTAGCTCTGTTCCCCTGGAAACCTAATAAAGGTGGAATGTCAGTTATGTTACCAGGCAACGTTGCTTATGGTAAGAGTGACCTCTAATTAGTAAACTACACCTGGCCTGGGAAGACTGTGAGTTAACTCTAAATACCTAGTGGGAATCAGTTAGAGCTCTCTGAATGCAAAGCATTCTTGTCAACTGGGTGTGTCTCTTGCTAGGACCACTCTCCCTCCCCACCCCAAGCTGTTTCTATAGAATGAAAAGAAAGATGCTTGTTTATATGAGGAACAGAGTTTATAAGCCAGAATGACTTCCACACACACACACACACTCCCTTGAACCAAGCTCCCAGAGAAACATAGTAGGAGGCAGAGATTTATGCACTGAAGGTTTCTTGGAGAGTGCTCTAGAGGACTGATGGAAACAGGGAGATGAGGGGAAAAGGTTAAACCCTAATATATTGTAACTGTGAATCTCAGTGAACCCAATAGAACCTACTCAGGTTGACCCTTAAATGTTGTCCCAATTTACGCAAGGCCATGCCTGAATAGGCATTTCATCCTGGGCACACAACTCCCCCAGTGAAAGGAATTCCCAGGGAAAGATTTAGATATGAACTGTGAGCCTCCAATACCCAAGCATCCAAAAGAATGAGGATCTCAGGCCTACAAGCATGGCCAGTCACCAAAGCACCACTCCTCCTACCCCATTGGTCCCATTCCTCACCCTGAGCCAGCACTTCTGGCCATGCCTCCTAGCTTGCTTCCTTTTTGTCCTATATATATCCTCTAGCAAAGCTAAGTAAGCAAAGGCAGAGAGGATTTGTTGAGTTTTGGGAAACATAGCCCTAAATCTATGTTTACCTTGCATGTAACCTGCCCCAGACTTGGAATTACCCATTTATCACAAAAGAAATACCATTTCCTTTAAGTGATATTCACAGACCCCAATCTGGGAGATAAGGGAGCTTGTTACCACTGGATAATTCATGGTTTCTAAGTCTCTTCACTGGCTAGAATTCAAAAATACTTTTTTCAAGGTTGATATTTGAAATCATCATGAGTTGGTATTTCCAATTCAAATTCAGCACTACAAGATTTTCTTAACTTTAGCAGACATCCATCTGTTGGTCTTTTCTCCCATGCCAAAAATTCTGATTCTCATTAACATCAACATAATTTCTCATTTGCTTTATTGTACATACACACACAACACTTTCAGAATAACAATGCCAATACTACTATTAACAATATGATTACTGAAAAAATGTAAGATTTCACTTTTGTTTTGATTTGTGTGCTTGTCCTTAAAGATAAACTTCACTGGGCATGTACAAATTTAAAAATGCTTTTAAAGTAACTTAAAATGAATTCCTTTATGTGAAGAGAAGGGGATCTTCATACACTGTTGGTGGGAACGTAGACTGGTCTAGCTTCATGGAAAACAGTATAGCAATTTCTCAAAGTATTATGAATAGATCAATCACAGGATCCAGCAATTCCACTCCCAGATATCTACTTGAAGAATGCTAAAACACAAATTAAAAAGGATATGGATACTCTTAAGTTCACTGCAGCACTGTCTGCAATAACCAAGTTGTGGAAACAACCTATGTGTCCAAGGCCAGAGCAGTGGATAAAGAAAACATGTCATTGTAGGAAGAGAGGGGGAGAGAAGGAAAAAAAAGAAAAAAGAAAAAAAATCATTTTCTTACAATGGAATACTACTCAACTACTCAATTTTTAAAAAAATTATAACCTATCACCATTTGCAAGAACATAGATGAAACTGGAAAGGATGATGTTAAAGAAGGTATCAGAAGAAAAAAGATAAATACTGAATTGTGTCACCTATATGTGTGGAATACAGAGAAAATAAAGAGTCACTAAACCAAACAAATGACAACCCAAGAAAGCTGACTGCAGAATTGAAGTTTCCATAAGGGGAAAGAGAAAATAAAAGGGTGGAGGGTACCCAATGGTGGATTCATTGTGAACTATGGCAGACTATGGGTTCCATGGTGATGGGTGTGATGTGATAACATACATCTGAAGGGAGATGATTCTCTACCTCTCAATTATATACTGCATTGTTATCCAATATTACTTGAATAATAAAAATAAATCCTCTTATCATTAGGCAAACAATTCACAATTAAGTTTGGTGCCTCTTGCTTTAATTTTTAGGATTGCTCTTTTTAGTTTAATTTTATTGTATAATTATATAAAATATTTAAATGATTTCCAAATCAATTCTGTACATTAAAATATATTATCTCCTCAGTCTTTTCTTCCTGGATACCCTCATAAATCTAAGGTTTAGTTTATCTTTTCATATACTATAAAGAAAACAAAGACTTTCATTTCCTGAGATGAATGCTAGCACATAATATAGCACATAAAATACATGTGTGGATTTTGCATTTAGCAAATTTTAGAAATAATTTTGAAACAATCAACAGAGCTCTTCTTCATTTTTCTATGTAATTGCATTTGAAGCCACTGTGTTGATAGACTTGAGTTTATTTGATCAGTTCCTAATTGATGAATATTTCAATTATTTCTCATTATGTGCTATTCCAAATAACACTGGATTAAACAACATCATGAAAGATTCTTTTTCTATTTTAGTCACTATATCTTTTGGAGAGATTCTTAGAACTGGGAACATTTAATCAACAGATATAACTTTGGAGCTACGTCGTTTCCCTCCATAATATTTTTTCTATTTATAACATTCTATCTAATATTACAGTCCCCTAGATTTTTGCCAAGAAAGTATACTATTAATTTTTTGCTATTTCGGTGACCCAATTGATGAAAAATGGTATTTCAGAGTGACTTTATTTTTGTATTTCTCATATTATGAGCACAAGTAAGTAACTATGTATGAGTTAAGACAACATTTTTCTATGAGCTATTCATTTTTTGTTCATTTTTCACAGGAGTCTTAATACTTTCCATTAAAATTTTAGAAATTCTTTAGATGTTAAAGATATCAAATCTTTGCATATGATATAGGATCTACATCTTTTTGAATTTGTCTTTTGCTAATGGTTGGTGTGTTGTTTTTTTTTTTAATTTTTTTATAATCAAATAGTTTATATATATATACATTTCATATCTTTGTAATACCGGGATTCACCCCCCCACCCTCCCTGACCATTCCCCCTCTGTCCCGCCCCCCCCACCCCGAGTTGTAACCATTTGGTGTCTTTTTTTTTTTTTTTGCAGAGTGATTTCCTTTTTATCATCTGTACTTAGTGTATTTAAGTCTTTAAAATATTTTTATTTTTCATGATCAAATTTATGAATATTTTTCTTTTACAATTTTTTGCATTTTTCCTTAGTTAAGTTTTATCCATATTTTCTTCTATTACTTGTTTGGCTTCAACTTTTACCATATTTATCAAGTTCTGACACATTCAGAATTTATCCTGACAAGAAGAATGGATCTGCATTTGTTATTTTATATAAGACTATCCAGTTCTCCAAACTTATATATTAAATAATATATGTAACCAAGTTGGTGATAGATAAATTTTACTTTTTTTCATTCCCAATATAAATAACAAATGATTACCCAAAAAGAGAATTCCACAGCACAGGCTGAGGACAAAGCATCCCTGCATCTGAGATAACAGACTATACTAGAAGAAAATCCAAGGATAACTCTATGCATTGGTGTGACAGGAGGCAAGCAGAGAGAAATGCATGCCACATGGTGGTGGCAGTTCATGGCACAGGACACAGGGGACAGGGCTACCAGCCCTTGAGAGATGAGAGCAGATATGGAAGCACATGACCCTGGAACCCTTGAAAAAGGACAACAACAACAAAATACTCTAAAATACACTTTCTCTTTCCCACCCACCAGAAACTATACTAACATTTGGTATATATGGATAACAGACAATCAACTCTCAGACTTGGGACCCGAGAGGGGAGAAACATCATCAGTTCCATGAATACAAATGCCCCCCTACTTCAGGCATGCTCATGACAGTAGTTTGATTTTCCATTCCCCTCCTCCACTGCTAATTCTAGCTCAAGTACCACAGAAGCCAAATGAAACCAAAAAATTAAAGTCTCAGCATCACCTGTTGAAAAAATTAAAAATAAACAGTTCTCTAAGTGCCAATCCAGATTTTTTTATTTGAATTATAGTTTGAATTAGAAGCAGACCAAAATATATATGTCTATTTAGGGACTTTAATGTTTCCTACATGTGAATATTCATATTTTTCTCCATGTTTAGGAAGTTTTTCATCATTACTTTTTAAATAAGCTTTCTGCTCCTTTCTCTCCTCCTACTGGAACTGCCATAATGCATAAACTGTTTCTCATGATGGAATTTCATAATTCACATATGC